>JAJKFI010038742.1:0-14807 GCA_029204185.1 Lerista edwardsae | reverse complement strand
TCAGGGATGGGACATATAAACACCTGGGCACACATGTGAGGGGGGGGTCAGGGATGGGACATATAAACACCTGGGCACACATGTGAGGGGGGGCAGGGATGGGACATATAAATGGGCCATCTGTATGCCTGGTGAGTAGCTGGGGTTCGGGGATGGCACCTATAAACACCCAGGCGAAGCTGGGTACATAAAAGCTAGTCTATATATATAAAAACGGACGTGGGTATGTATGTATGCGTGTATGCGTGTATGTATGTTCTGAATAGGCTTCCCCACGCCTTGACCGATTGCCACGAAACTTGGCACACACGTACCTTGCGGCCTGGAAAGAAACACTGCGGGGGTCAGACCCCCCTAGCGCCCCCGGGGGTGGGGGTACGCGGGGGTCTTCGCGTGAACATCGTCGGAAACGTCCGAAATCGGCGTCAAATCCACAGTTTTCGGGGTCGCCGAGATGAGTGGCGACCCTCCCGATGCCGTTGGAGTCCGGGTTCAGCCCCCCCGATGTGGGGGGCAAAAAGGAGTGCGAGACACAGTGTCCGCCATGCCCTGCTGGAACGCCTAGACCGATTGGCATGAAACTCGGCATGCGTAAGCCTAGCAGCCTGGCCGCAAATACTGCGGGGGTCGGGCCCCCCTCCCACCCCCGGGGGTGGGGGTACGGGGGGGCGACGTGAGAACAGTCAAAACCGGCCAAACTTGGAGTCAAATCCACAGTTTTCGGGGTCGCCGGGACGGGGGATGATGCTCCTGACACTGTGCGAGTTCAGGTTCCCCCCCCCTCAGCGTGGGGGGCAGGAAGGGGTGCGAGACACAACATCCGCCATGCCCTGCTGGAACGCCTGGACTGAGTGACACGAACCCTGGCACGCATACACCTTGTGGCCTTGCCACAAACACTGTGGGGGTCGGGGCCCCCTAGGGCCCCCAGGGGTGGGGGTACGTGGGGGTCTCCGCGTGAAAATGGTCGAAAATGGCCAAAATCGGTGTCGAATCCATAGTTTCCGGGGTCGCCGGGACGAGTGGAGACGCTCCCGACGCTGTGCGAGTTCAGGTTCACCCCCCCTCGGCGTGGGGGGCAGGAAGGGGTGTGAGACACAGCATCCGCCATGCCCTGCTGGAACGCCTGGACCGAGCGTCACAAAACTCGGCACGCATACACCTTGTGGCCTGACGACAAACACTGCGGGGGTTAGCCCCCCCTAGCGCCCCCGGGGGTGGGGGTGCGCGGGGGCCCAACTGAAAATGGTCGAAAACGGCCAAAATCGGCGTAGAATCCATAGTTTCCGAGGTTGCTGGAGCGAACGCCGATGTTCCCGACACCGTCGGAGTCCGGCGTCACCCCCCCCTCGGCATGGGGTGCGGGAAGGGGTGCAAGACACAATATCTGCCATGCTCTCCTGGAACGCCTGGACCGATGTGCACCAGACTCACCATGCACGTGCCTTCCAGCCTGGCAACAGACACGCTGGGGGTCAGGCCTCCCTAGCGCCCCGGGGGGGCAGGCCCCCACGTGGAAATGGCCGAAAATGGATGAAATTGTCCTCGGTTCTGTCGTTTCTGGGCTCACTGAGGCGAACAGCGACGCTGTGGGAGGTCGGGTCTGCACCTCCCAATGTGGGGGACGGGAAGGGGTGCAATACGAGATGTCCACCATCCCCACTGTGACTCCTGGAGCAGTTGGCGCCACACCCGGCATGCCTACACCTTGCGGCCTGGCGACAAACACTGTGGGGTCAGGCCCCCCCCAGTGCCCCCGGGGGTGGGGGTGCACAGGGAGCCCCAGGTGACAATGGTTGAAAACGCCCAAAATTGGGAGATGGGTCAGGGATGGGTCAGGGATGGGAGATATAAACACCCGGGCAACGCCGGGTAACAAAAAGCTAGTATAGATATATAAATTATATACTGTAGCTGGCATAGACGATATAGCTGGCATGGATCCAAGGAGAGAAAAGAGGCAGGGTAGATTGGAAAAGAGGGTATAAGATCATGGTACATGCTGATGCCACGGACAGCACAATCCTAAACCCTACGCAGCGTCAGCGCAACAGGGGCACTAAGGCAACAGGACCGGCGCTGCAGGATGCGGCAACAGGACCTGCTGCGCATGTGCTGAGCCTTTCTCATGCCAACTGAAGCCGGTCGACATGAGGGAGGCTCCGTGCCGAGGCAGCACGGGGATTGGAGGGAGGGAGGGAGACGGGGGCGGGACTTGGGCGTGACGTGGGCGGACTTGGGAGGTGGCCATACAGCCACATCCTAAGCCCATCAAGGAGGCTGTGTGGCCCCGATTCAGGCCACGTGGTCTCCTTGGATCTGCACCCGCTCTTTAGTGGGCGCAGATCCAAGGAGCACATAGGGGAGGCTGGAGTCTCCCCTATGGTAAGGGTGTACATGCTCCCTTGCCACAGGGAGGCTCTAGCCTCCACCTACCCAGCACTGGATAGGGCGCTGGCTGGCCGGCGCTCCTACCCCAGGGTTGGGTAGGATTGCACCCTAAGATTCATCTCTTCTTTCCCCTCCCTGCCCCTCCCCATCCATGACAGTCTCCCGCCACCAACATACAGGCACCAGTGGATACTGTGCATGCAACTGCTGCGCGCCCATAAGCAGAAGAGGCCTGGAAGCTCATAACTGCAGCCTGGCTTTCACACCCCCATAAAGGGTGCTGCCAGAACCTGGCAGCGCACAGCCCAGATAGAAATGGGCTCTTAGACTAGGGTGAATATGCTCAAGATGTGTTTGTCACATCTGTTTTCAGACTTGACTACGAACCATGAGAATCTCTCCAAGTTGAACTACTCAGCATTTAAGATGATCAGTAATCTCAGATGTCAGCTTTGTTTCATTGTTTGGGTCTCCGTGAGGTATTGCTTTTATTTTATTTTACCCTAGGGATTGTTTTATGGGGCCTCTTCTCACCACTGGGCCCTCTGAGGCCATCATTATCTAGTAATTAACTTTTGTTGATACGTGTTAAATGCACAGTTGACTTTAAAGCAAGACACTTAAATAGGCTCAATCATTCCTACTGTCAGTCTTGGCATTAAAACAAAGCACCCAAAAAAAGAAACTGCTTAGAACCATCTCTTCTGCTCCAAGCCTAAATTAAAGGAATGTGTTAACCATAAATTGCTGCCTGTCTGACACAACTGAAGTAAATCACTCAGTGATGTCATTCAGGGGGAACAGACCAGAACGGGCGTTCCGGATCCTAACAGGCTCCGTGGCTGGTTCCGGATTCCCGACAAGTGCCAATCAAAAGTGAGTTCCTGTTCCTAAATCATTTGAATGACACCACTAAAATTCACTGCCTGGTAATCATGATGCAAATACCATGCTTGGGATCCCACAGGTCTCTTCCCTGTTTTGTCCATCCTCTGTACAGTCACCCCCATAATCACAGAAAGTTTATAATTCGAGAAGCACTCATGTGCAGACTTATTCCTGGCTCTCGTTTGTTATTTATTAGCAGTTATATTATTTATTAGGCATCCCCAAACTTACTGCAGTCACGGCCGGAGACGAACAAGGCTCCGAGTGTGCCCGGGGCAGGGCAACGTCACCACGCCCAGCCATGCCTCCCTGCGCCGGGAAGAGCTCCATTTTGGAGCAAAATGGAAGCGAGGGAGGGTGGGCAGGCCAAAAAGCGCACGGGTGTTTTCTGCGCTGTGGCGCCTCTCCGCTGCTGGCGCCCATTGCTCGCACCACCCCTCGCTACACCCTAGAAACGCCTCTGGTCACGGCACCTTTCTTTCAAAGCACCCTCTTCTTCCAGCTCTTCCAGGTACTGCCACCTTGGATCTCGTGAGATCTTATGATAATCTGCTGGACTTCAGCATTCATGGAATTTGTTACCTGTGGGGTTTCAGGAACCAAACTCCCTCAGATAAGGAGGGCTGTCTGTATTCATCTTACTCTGCCTTGCAAAGCGTTGGGTCACTCTATCAACTGGCCCTGAGGCTTATTTTAGATCAGTGTTCACCAAACTGGCAACTGCTGTGTAGCAAAAAAAACCCTTCCCCATCCTGCATGGTGCTTACTGTTCCGTCTCCAAGCTGAACTGATGTTCAGTTCAGGGATACTCTGGGCAGTCACGTTTATGTCCTGCTTCTCAGAAGGCTGTGCAGCAGAACACTGAGCATCGATGCAACTGCCCAGAGTGTCTCTGCTGCCAGTTCAGCTTGGACATGGAGCAACGCTTCAAGGAACAATAAGCACCAATCACAGGACGGAAGGATTTTCCAAGCCCCAGATCTAGCTTGCGGACCAGGATTTGGAGAGCCCTGTTTTAGATTGTGTGTCCTATTGCGACAGGACTAGTGACATCTTCACAGAATGCTGAAAGCTGCTCTGAGTCCAAAAGAGAGAGTGGGATATACACTAAGCAAACATCTGCAAACACAGCCTGCAGCATGGGATACATTTTCATCAGGTGCAGTTTGGTGCTCTGGGAGTGGGGTACATTTGAATTAAGGGATTTATTTTATTTTTTGAAGAATTTATACCCCGCCTTTTCTATGCCGAAGCAAATGTCCAAAGAGGCTTACAGAGAACAACAGAATACAATGTAACCACAATAAGTAAAACATAATAAGTAAAACACATTAAAGCAACAAACTAAACATTAACAGGAACACTGAGAGTGAACGCCTGATGAAAATGTCAAGCCCATGTGCAGCGGGGGTGAAGAAGACCAATTCCATGCTCCTGATAATTTAAAAAGGGATTGAAAATAAAATGACCAATATTATTACTATGCCATTGTACAAATCAATGGTAAAGCCGCATCTGGAGTATTGTGTCCAGTTCTAGGATACCTCCAAAAGGATATAGTTGAATTGGAAAAGGTGCAAAAGAGAGTGTATAGGGGGCCTGGGGCCCATCTCTTCCAAGGAAAGGCCACAGTATTTGGGGCTCTTCAGTCTAAAAAGAAGGGACCTGAGGGGGAGACATGATTGAAACATAAAAACATGTATGGGAGTGATAGAATTAATAGGGGAAGTTCTTTTCCCTCTCACATGACACCAGAACCAGGGAACATCCACTGAAATTGAGTGGCAGGAGAGTTAGAACAGACAAAAGAAAATATTTCTTTATCGAGTGAGAAATTAATCTGTGAAACTCCTTGCCACAGCATATGGTGATGATAGCACCTGGCCTAGATGCGTTTAAAAGGGAATTTGACAGGTTGATTGAGGAAACATCCATCACAGGTTACAAACCATGATATTTGCCATCTCCAGGTTTTCGAGCTAGCAGGTCTCTAAATGCCACGTGCAAGGCAGTGGCAAAATGATACCGGCATCTAGTGGGTCACTGTGAGATACAAAAAGCTGGACTAATGGGCATATGGCCTCCTCCAGCAAAATTCTTCTTATGTTCTTATGGGTTCTAATGGCCTACTCTACCAAGAATGAGTGCTGATTTGGGAGGAAATAACCAGCCCTAATCATATTGCCACATTAGTCCCTTGTGTCTCTAAAGCATGGAATTGCCTCCTCCATTCTAGTTTCCTACACTGTAAAGGGGACATGAGTGCACTGACATACCTAGGGGTTGAGATGTCAATGGGTGCAAGAGCTTTTTTTTAAAGGGGACAATTTTTTTTTTAATACTGGAAGAAGGGGGTGGGCCTCAGAGTGGCACAATAATTATTTTATTTATTAATTCAATTTATACCCCACCTTTCTGCCCATCGGCACGCAAGGCGGCTTACAACAATGGCAATAAAATACAATAAAAATTACAATTTCACATTAAAAAACAACAATTTAAAAACATTAAAACAATTAAAATTTAAAAAAACAACAGTAAGCCCCGTGGATCATAAAATATAAGCAAGAATATCAAAGACCAGCCAGCCTGTCAACAATTAAAAGCTTTTCGAAATAAAAAGGTCTTCAGCCCCCGCCGGAATGTTGCCAGAGGGAGCAGTTTTTAATTATAAGGGGAGGGCTTAATTCCAAAGTTGGGGGGCCACCACCGAGAAGGCCCTATTCCTGGCCGCTGTCCCTCTGACCTCTCCTGGTGGCGGCACATAATGCTGGAAGTAATTGGGTGGCATCATCATGCCTGCCATTACTTCCGGTCAGGGGACGGCATTTTTATGCATGGCCGTGGGGCAGCAGGGTGGGCCAGACCAGCAATCCTGAGCGCTCTATGACCTGGCACAAGTCCCTTCCACTAGCCCAGGAGTGTTGCAAAGGTGTCGTAAGCCACGTTTGGGCCTCATTACGTTGGGGAGGCCAGCACAAGGACGCACAGCAGTCTCTCCACAGCAGATCCAGAACCTGAGCCTGTGCATTTAGGTTGGCCAAGGGTAGCCGGCACAGGGCTTTGGAAGGGCAGGGGGTGGGCAGAAAGAGGGCGGACTGGGACAGGGGAAGGTGAGGGAAGGAGGGCCGCTGGGCAGATTGGCCTGGAGATGTGGGTGGGAGTGGCCTGGGCAACCTAGGCTGGATCTAACCCCCCCCCCCAGCCCCAGCTCAACTGACTGGACGCAGGCTGCTTGGATTAGCATCAGCGATTGCACTGGTGCAAGTCCAAGTAGCCCCACTGAGGTGGCTACCGCACAACACAGGATTGCGCTGAGTTGCAATGCAGGCAGCCCCAACCCTGCATGGGATACAGGCAGTGGTGTCATCTAAATGATTTAACAACAGGTACTCACTTTTGATTGGCACATGTCGGGACCCGCCCACCGGAAGTGACGTCATAAGCCGGAAGTGATGTCGTGGCAGGAAAGGACATGAAAAAAGCCCTTTTTGAGGCCTCAGACAATTTTAAACTGACCCAACAGTTGCAACAGTATTCCACAGCACCCCCAGAACACATTAAGGAGGCCTGGCATCACGTTAAAGTGACCCAACAGTTCCAAAACCCCAGAGCTGCTCATTTTTCAGTGGCAAGGCAAGGAAAGGCTCCACTTGCTGCCTGCCTGCCTGCCTGGCTCTGAGAACGTGCAGGCAACTCAAACGTGCAGGAAATTCAAATGTTGCAGGGGGCGGAGTCAACGAGTGGGTGGGTGAATGGGCGGGGCCAACTGTAATCCTAGAAACCGGTACTCGCGTACCCCCGCATACCCCCTGCATGACATCACTGGATACAGGGCAGACCAACTGACCTACCTGTTCCAGCACAGGTTACGATCAGGCTTTGCGTGTGTACTAAATTGATGCAATGCCCTCTGCCTCTCCAAATGAAGACCAACCGTTGTACTGCAAATCCGGCTTCATCCATTCATCAAGAAATGCAAACACAGCCAGCTAAGAAAAGAACCAAATGCACCAAACGATTGCAATGTGAAGTTTAATAAATACACACTGGTTTGAAGGAAACTGTATAGCAAAAAAACCCTAATTAATATCTGTTATGCTTCACAGCCAATACAACTCTGTATGTTCCCATTGCGGTAAAAAGATAAGGTTCTTTTACCATAACTTTCCCCTTGGTTCTCTTGTATCAGTATGGCACAGACGAGAAATGTATGTGCGGAAAGAAAGCGCTGTCCTATGGAAAGGGTGATAAACTTCTCAGAAGGTGTTTACAAATGCAGTCAGTGGAACCGAATTTGAATGAATTGTGCCTCGTAATCGCACAATTAATGAGCTGTAAAACTTCTTTTCAGTTGCTGCGGCTGGGAGCTGAACTCTTTCTTGGTTTCTTGATCAATAATGGTACTCCTGTCTGACCTTTTTTGTAAAGGAATCGTGCAGGGAAAAGAACACAATACTGTATATCTGTCTGGTACAAAAGGGGTCATTCATAATTACAGCAGAACCATCACTCCTTCTCTAAATGTCCAAACCCAGTTCTTTCTGGTTCACATTCACAAGGAATGAAGCCCTCCAGATCAATTGACAAGAGCAGCAATAATGGACACAGAGCAAGAACAACTTGCTGAACTCAAGACCTTCTCACAACAGATATGCAGTTAAAGTGCTGGTCCAGCCTTTGAGAAAATAGAGGAATTTGCTAGCCCTACCTTTGCTGTTCCATCTAACTGCTTTGCTGATAGGTTTCCTTATACTTCCCAATTTGGCCATTCTTAACTTCATACGTAGTGCAGGTATACAGACACTAATAAAGACCACCTTTGCAGAATCACCATTAGAAGTACTGTAAGCATGTTGGGGTCCATAATAGGCTTCAGGGATGGTTTGCTGTTGTTGTTGAAAACCGCATAAGAACACAAAACACTACATTTTGGCGGTTAAAATATCTGAATAAAAACACAAAACACAGCATTTCGGCAGTGTTTACGGGTGATAAATTGTTAGCAGATGCAGCCACAGTATTACTTCTAATTGGAAAAGTAGTTATTTTAATTTCTGGAAAATTAAGATATTTTCCAGAAATTAAAGAAGATAATTAAAGAAATTAAGATTTTTTCCAGAAATTAGACTACTTTTCCAATTAGAAGTAATACTGCGGCTGCATCTGCTGACACTGTATCACCTACTTAGTACACTTTTAAAACGTTTAAAATTAATAAAAATGAGAACATGGAATGAGCATGTAGAAAAAACACATAACACCGCAATTTGCTATTTTAATCAAGACATTTTGGAAAAAAATATCACCAATAAAACCCCTACTTATTGAACCCCTACTTATTGGGGTAACCCCCTACTTACACACCCCTACTTGTAAGTAACCCCCTACTTACACACCCCTACTTGTAAGTAACCCCCTACTTACACACCCCTACTTATTGAACTTCCACAGGACATGTGCAGGAGATGATCCTTGCCAATTGTGTCCAGGAATTCCTCTTTGAGGGATGGCCAGTTCACAGCTGTACACGCCACATTGTTACGATCAGCACTACAAAGTGATGGTTGGCGGTCTGGAAGAAGGGAAGCCATGGAGCTGTTATATGGTGCAGCAGCAGCAAGAAGACCAAGGTAGTGAGACTGATGGGCTGAAGGTGAACCCGGCAGCAGCACTCCAAACCAGCCACAGTTTCAAGACACTCCTCCAAGGCAATCCCACCCAGAGCAACTTGCAATCAGGTAACTGAGATGTATGCTTTACAAATGTGAGCAAGCCATGGCTGAACTGTGGCCATATTTGCCATTTCTAAGAATGGTTACAGGTGATGCAGCAAGTTGTGCAAAGGTGCCACTGATTACAACCATCACCTGAGCCTTCAGGGGCAAAGCTGTGCCCAAGACATTTCCTCGGTCTTCACACACCCTACGGTTAGGGGTGTTCGAAAGTGCTGTGGATTTTTTTTTGCAGATTTTGTTACCTGAAAGGCAGAACATAAGAAAAACCTTGCTGGATCAGGTCAATCTAGTCCAGCTTCCTATAACTCACAGTGGCCCACCAGATGCCTCAGGGAGCATGCAAGACAACCAGATACTTGTATCTCGCTGCCACTCACCTGCATCTGGCATTCTGAGGTAGCCTATTACCCTTGCACCACCCCCAAGGAAGACACCAGACTGCAGTTGGGGTTTAACTTTATTAACACAAGTGACCAATTTTTAAGTCATGCAGCCGACTGAACACACTGTCCCTCCATCGCCAATCTGGGCGACAAAGCGGTATTATGTGTTTTTATTATGAATTCTCATTCCAGTATCATTTCTAATTGGAAAAAATTATTTTAATTTCTGAAAAATGTGGTGTTTTGTGTTTTTATTCAGATATTTTAACACCAAAAAGTGTTTTTTGTGTGTTTTTAACAAAAAACAACAACACCTTGCCTATGGTTCTAGGGCCTTCCTCTCCATACCTACATAGAGCAGACTCCTCCCTCTGTCTGAGGAACTGCTGTCACCTTGACATAGAATCATAAAATCATAGAGTTGGAAGGGACCTACAAGGTCATCTAGTTCAACTCCCTGCCTGTAGCAGGAAATCCTCTAAGCGCATCTCCAGCAGGTGCCTGTCAAGCCTCTGCTTGAAGGTCTCCAGTGAGGGAGAATCCACACCTCCCTTGGCAGACTATTCCACTGTCAAACCGCCCTTATCATCAAGAAATTCTTCCTGATGTCCAGCCGGAATCTCCTCTCCTTGCAGTTTGTACCAATTGGACCTAGTTCTACTGTCAAAGGCAGATGAGAAGAGATTTGTTCCTTCTTCCTTATGACAGCCCTTCAGATATTTGAAGAGTGCTATCATATCCCTTCTCAACCTTTTCTTCTCTAAGCTAAAAATACCCAGTTCCCTCAACCTTTCCTCACAGGACTTGTTTTCCAGCCCCCTGATCATCTTCGTTGCTCTTCTCTGAACCTGCTCCAGTTTGCTCTTGGCTGGAGTGAAGGAGGACATGCCAGAAGGAGACTTGGGCAGCAGGAGGCCCTTCTTCCTTCCCCTGCCCCGCCAGAAAATCCAGTCTGCTCCCAGGGCACTCTGGGAGTTAGCAGCAGCTAAAACAAACTCAATAATTGCATGCAGAATTAGGAAAAAAAATAGACATGCAAAACCCTGTCTTTTCTTCTATATTTTCAGAGGGCCACTATTCATTCAACAGCTCCCTGAAGAGTCGGATCCTCCCATATAGACCTGTGCCCTTCAAAGCCCACATGTGGCATCAAAGCTGTTCAGGAACACACCCAAGTTAGATGCCTGATCCTTCAAAAATTGTGCACCCTCGCCAAAATAGGCCATTTAAGGATCAGCATTCAAACCAAGATAAATCATTTCTGCTAGTACGGATAAGGGCTTCGGTTGTTAGTCCACCTACACTTCAGACACTAGGGCCAGGTGGTCTAGATAATCCTAATCTCAGAACACCACATGTATATACACCATATACGTGAGTGAGTAAGAGAGAGAGAGAGAGAGATACTTCTATCCCAGCAAAAACTGACACAACAATAAGACATACAAACATGCCAGTTTTCTATTTCCAGTCTCCCAGGATCTGCACTGCAACTGCTGCCTCAAATCAAGAGGAGATGGGATCTAATCCTTTGGACTCAATCATTACTTAGCAAATACAGGCAAAGGAATTATTCATTGTCCTGATAGACATTTTTCTTCATGAGATTGGCATTTCTCCTTTGGCTTGTCTTCTCCTCCCCATCACTTCTTTGTAAACCATCTAGTTAGGTGTCACATAAAAAGCAATTTCAACGAGGGGGGAGGAGAGACCCCTTCCCCCCCCCCCCGCAATATAAAATGCAGGAAAATTAAAGCAGCGTTCAGATCTCCATTAAGAAAAGAAATTGCCTACAGGCATCCACTAAATATGCAACATCCATTTCTGCTGCAGCACTCAAGAGTTTATTCCTCAGTCACAAATGCAATTTCACAGCAGAAGTGGAAAGCTTAAACAAAGTGGGGGACGCTTCCTTCCTTCCTTCCGTATAAGCTGCATGAGGATGCTTGTTTTCTGTGTACAAATTTGCAAGTGAACCATGTGATAGATCAAGATGATTTGTGGATCTGCTCCACAGCCAGGGGCTTTTTTTTTTTTTTTTTTTTGCTTTATCCCATTTGCGCTTGCAAATATAGTAGGCTATGAAATCAGGCTGTGTGTGAATTGGCTGTGCTTGTATAAGGAACAGCCTTTGATGAAAACCCAAAAGGTTATTGCTTTAGATCCTCTAATGCTCCTTCCCCGCTATTTTTTTTTTAAAAAAAAAGTGCTTTGGAGTATCATTCGAGCCAGACCTCAGAGAATTACCATAGGATGGTAATAATCCACTATCTTGTGTATAGATAGTAAATTAATAAGGGCCCAATCCTATCCAACTTTCCTGCTCCAATGCAGCCACAATGCAGCTCTGAGGTAAAGGAACAAGTATTTCCTTTCCTTGAGGAGACCTACATGACTGACCCCCCCCCCATTGCAGGATACAGTGCAGGCCCATTGGCATGCCTGCATCAGCACTGGAAAGTTGGATAGGATTAGACCTAAGAGCCCAATGTTACTGGTATCTAGCAGTGCTAGAATGAGCATTCTAGTGATTTTAAGGGCTTTCCAGCTGTCACAAAACAACAACCAGAGTTCATGGCCTGGCCACTACCACAGATGGCAAGTGGCCAACTCTGCATGTGCCAACAGACACCAGATGCCCACTGGGCCAGGTAAGATCGCATATGGGATGGGAAGGAGATGGGGGTGGGCAGAACAAGACGGGTAAGTAGGGCAGATCAGGAGCAGGAAGGGGTCAGATTGGTGACAGCAATATCCATTGAATCCAACTACAATCAGGTGGACAGAGGTCTACTTGGTTGTGTTTTAGAGCACAATCCTAACCTAGAGTTAGGCCGGCATAGTTAGGCCAGCAAAGTTTGGCCGCCACAAGGGACACCATAAAGTATGTTTGGACCAGTCTCAGAGTCAAAGAGGCCAGCACACAAATGTGCACCATTCTCCCTGACTCAGAGCGCAATCTTAACCTGGAGTTAGGCCGGCACAATTAGGTCAGCCAACTTTGACTGGTACAAGGGCCACCATAAAGTTCATTTGAACCACTCTTGGAGTCAGGGAAGATGACGTACATCTGTATGCTAGCCTCTCTGACTCAGACAGTGGTCCAAACATACTTATA
The DNA here is from genome assembly GCA_029204185.1 of Lerista edwardsae. Classification (NCBI taxonomy): domain Eukaryota; kingdom Metazoa; phylum Chordata; class Lepidosauria; order Squamata; family Scincidae; genus Lerista; species Lerista edwardsae. The sequence goes on along the minus strand of JAJKFI010038742.1, from coordinate 2,289 downwards.
TTAAGGTGTCCCTTGTGCCAGCCAAACTTGGCTGGCCTAACTGTGCCGGCCTAACTCCAGGTTAGGATTGTGCTCAGAGAGTGGTCCAAACGTGCTTTATGGTGGCCCTTGTGCTGGCCAAACTTTCCTGGCCTAACTATGCTGACCTAACTTCAGGTTAGGATTGAATTCTTAGTGTGGCTGGTCTAATTTATGTCATAATTACAGTAATCTTTTACAGTTTGGTGTGTATTGCACGTGGAGATTTTTTTGGTAGCTGCCTTGGACAGTTTGAAAAGATCTACATTCCAGCCATAGATTAACAGATAATAAACCACATATTATAGCATAAAGCTTATTGTAACTAGATGCAATTCTCATGTGTTGAAATGAAGTTGAAAATGATGCTGAGTCAACCGTGATTATGGTGGTAGTCATATTGGAGATAAGCTGCGTAAAATAAAGGATTGTGTCCTTTGTGTCACGGGGCTACGTTGCATACTACGTTTTGAGAAGATACACACAGCTCTTTTGCACAGGCATAGTCCTCAAGGAATTCCACACCTTCCATTAGGCGTGTAATAAGCAACCCCAAGCGGCCTCCAAGTAATATCGGAACCAGCTCTGGCTGTCTCCCACCCAAGCATGCGCTCATTACAATGTGTGAAATCCCTACTACTTTGTTCATTATAGGCTGCTTTATCCGGACTCCCTGAAATGTCCCCACAGATAGGCAGTAATTTACTGTACATAAGCTATGGAGAGAGAACACATTTTCTCATTTTATTGTCTCACCTAGTTATAGATTTAATGCAATACCCCAGAGGGAGGGGAAAATGGGAAATAAAATTGAAAAAATAATCCAAGCCCTGCCAGCAAAGAGAGCTCTAGCTGGGAAAATGCAATGAACGTACACTAAGCTATGGCCCAAAAAAGAATCCAATACATCTCAGAGCTTAGAAGCAACACACTTGCGCACACACTAGTTTTATCTATCCATCTATTTACAATTTCTTGGGTTCAAGCTGACAAAAGAGATGCAGTCTCCACTGATGAGAGCTGGTGGAAAGCACTGGAGTTTCTTCAGACTCTACAGCAGACTCTACCTTTACTCGTAGGCAAGGGAAACATTAAGGGCGCAATCCTAGCCAACTTTCCAGCACTGACATAGCTGTGTCAATGGGGCAGGTTCTACATTCTGCAGTGGAGCAGTCGTGACGGAGGCCTCCTCAAGGTAAGGGAATGTTTGTTCCCTTGCCTCAGAGCTGCATTGACCTTACCCCAGTGCCGGAAAGTTGGTTAGGATTGCATTCCAAGTTGCTGCAGGGCCAGTTCACGTGGGTGGCAAAGTGGCTGTGACAGTGGCGACGGCACTTCCAGGCTTGCTCTGCCAACAGCCTCTAACTGGAAAAAGGGGTGTTTAGACATACCCATGTTCCATGGAGGCAAGAACCAAAGTTTTGCGGAACCTTCAGCTGCCACTGCAGATGAAGACATCCAAAAAACCTCTTTTTCCATTTAGTCTGTGGCAGTGCAAACCCAGAAGTGCTGTCACCACTGACCAACCGTCATTGCCCAGTCTCCACTCCCCTTAAGGGGGAATTTGGTTTCTCCTCCAGGTTGGGCAACACTCTCTGTGCTGGCTTAACTGTGCTGGCCTCACTCCAGTTTAGAATTGCACCTCCAGAGAGACAATTCCCACTCTTATTACAATAGCCTCTTTAATTTTTTTTGTAAACGTTGTGCCTGAATTCACATCCAAACAACGCAGTTCAGAACCAGATACAATAAGCCCTGCCCACCCCTTGAGACCAGCAAAAAAGCAGTGATGTCCCAGTTTAAAAGTATTTTAATTCTATCAGTTACAAAAGTGGGGGACACTTCTTTTCCTTGCCCAGATACTAATTTCTCTTGTTGCAGCACTGCACAGTCACTCACAGTATAAACTCAATACACAGTCCAGTTTCTGGATCCTTTTTTTCCCTAACTCAGTGGTCGGGAAACCAGGGTAAATTACCCCAAATGGGGTAAAAATGAAATTCCTGGGGGTAATGGACAGTCGCGCTTCTGAGACACAGCCGGGCACAGTGATGTCATGCAGGGGGTACGCTGGGGTACGCGAGTACCGGTTTCTAGGAATACAGCTGGCCCCGCCCATTCGCCCGCCCACTCGTCGATTCCGCCCTCTGCAACGTTTGAATTTCCTGGATATTTGAGTTGCTTGCATGTTCTCAGAGCCAGGCAGGCAGGCAGGCAGCGAGCAGAGCCTTTCCTTTCCTTGCCACTGAAAAATGAGTTGCTCTGGGGTTT
>JAJKFI010038741.1:0-14808 GCA_029204185.1 Lerista edwardsae | reverse complement strand
TCAGGGATGGGACATATAAACACCTGGGCACACATGTGAGGGGGGGGGTCAGGGATGGGACATATAAACACCTGGGCACACATGTGAGGGGGGGCAGGGATGGGACATATAAATGGGCCATCTGTATGCCTGGTGAGTAGCTGGGGTTCGGGGATGGCACCTATAAACACCCAGGCGAAGCTGGGTACATAAAAGCTAGTCTATATATATAAAAACGGACGTGGGTATGTATGTATGCGTGTATGCGTGTATGTATGTTCTGAATAGGCTTCCCCACGCCTTGACCGATTGCCACGAAACTTGGCACACACGTACCTTGCGGCCTGGAAAGAAACACTGCGGGGGTCAGACCCCCCTAGCGCCCCCGGGGGTGGGGGTACGCGGGGGTCTTCGCGTGAACATCGTCGGAAACGTCCGAAATCGGCGTCAAATCCACAGTTTTCGGGGTCGCCGAGATGAGTGGCGACCCTCCCGATGCCGTTGGAGTCCGGGTTCAGCCCCCCCGATGTGGGGGGCAAAAAGGAGTGCGAGACACAGTGTCCGCCATGCCCTGCTGGAACGCCTAGACCGATTGGCATGAAACTCGGCATGCGTAAGCCTAGCAGCCTGGCCGCAAATACTGCGGGGGTCGGGCCCCCCTCCCACCCCCGGGGGTGGGGGTACGGGGGGGCGACGTGAGAACAGTCAAAACCGGCCAAACTTGGAGTCAAATCCACAGTTTTCGGGGTCGCCGGGACGGGGGATGATGCTCCTGACACTGTGCGAGTTCAGGTTCCCCCCCCCTCAGCGTGGGGGGCAGGAAGGGGTGCGAGACACAACATCCGCCATGCCCTGCTGGAACGCCTGGACTGAGTGACACGAACCCTGGCACGCATACACCTTGTGGCCTTGCCACAAACACTGTGGGGGTCGGGGCCCCCTAGGGCCCCCAGGGGTGGGGGTACGTGGGGGTCTCCGCGTGAAAATGGTCGAAAATGGCCAAAATCGGTGTCGAATCCATAGTTTCCGGGGTCGCCGGGACGAGTGGAGACGCTCCCGACGCTGTGCGAGTTCAGGTTCACCCCCCCTCGGCGTGGGGGGCAGGAAGGGGTGTGAGACACAGCATCCGCCATGCCCTGCTGGAACGCCTGGACCGAGCGTCACAAAACTCGGCACGCATACACCTTGTGGCCTGACGACAAACACTGCGGGGGTTAGCCCCCCCTAGCGCCCCCGGGGGTGGGGGTGCGCGGGGGCCCAACTGAAAATGGTCGAAAACGGCCAAAATCGGCGTAGAATCCATAGTTTCCGAGGTTGCTGGAGCGAACGCCGATGTTCCCGACACCGTCGGAGTCCGGCGTCACCCCCCCCTCGGCATGGGGTGCGGGAAGGGGTGCAAGACACAATATCTGCCATGCTCTCCTGGAACGCCTGGACCGATGTGCACCAGACTCACCATGCACGTGCCTTCCAGCCTGGCAACAGACACGCTGGGGGTCAGGCCTCCCTAGCGCCCCGGGGGGGCAGGCCCCCACGTGGAAATGGCCGAAAATGGATGAAATTGTCCTCGGTTCTGTCGTTTCTGGGCTCACTGAGGCGAACAGCGACGCTGTGGGAGGTCGGGTCTGCACCTCCCAATGTGGGGGACGGGAAGGGGTGCAATACGAGATGTCCACCATCCCCACTGTGACTCCTGGAGCAGTTGGCGCCACACCCGGCATGCCTACACCTTGCGGCCTGGCGACAAACACTGTGGGGTCAGGCCCCCCCCAGTGCCCCCGGGGGTGGGGGTGCACAGGGAGCCCCAGGTGACAATGGTTGAAAACGCCCAAAATTGGGAGATGGGTCAGGGATGGGTCAGGGATGGGAGATATAAACACCCGGGCAACGCCGGGTAACAAAAAGCTAGTATAGATATATAAATTATATACTGTAGCTGGCATAGACGATATAGCTGGCATGGATCCAAGGAGAGAAAAGAGGCAGGGTAGATTGGAAAAGAGGGTATAAGATCATGGTACATGCTGATGCCACGGACAGCACAATCCTAAACCCTACGCAGCGTCAGCGCAACAGGGGCACTAAGGCAACAGGACCGGCGCTGCAGGATGCGGCAACAGGACCTGCTGCGCATGTGCTGAGCCTTTCTCATGCCAACTGAAGCCGGTCGACATGAGGGAGGCTCCGTGCCGAGGCAGCACGGGGATTGGAGGGAGGGAGGGAGACGGGGGCGGGACTTGGGCGTGACGTGGGCGGACTTGGGAGGTGGCCATACAGCCACATCCTAAGCCCATCAAGGAGGCTGTGTGGCCCCGATTCAGGCCACGTGGTCTCCTTGGATCTGCACCCGCTCTTTAGTGGGCGCAGATCCAAGGAGCACATAGGGGAGGCTGGAGTCTCCCCTATGGTAAGGGTGTACATGCTCCCTTGCCACAGGGAGGCTCTAGCCTCCACCTACCCAGCACTGGATAGGGCGCTGGCTGGCCGGCGCTCCTACCCCAGGGTTGGGTAGGATTGCACCCTAAGATTCATCTCTTCTTTCCCCTCCCTGCCCCTCCCCATCCATGACAGTCTCCCGCCACCAACATACAGGCACCAGTGGATACTGTGCATGCAACTGCTGCGCGCCCATAAGCAGAAGAGGCCTGGAAGCTCATAACTGCAGCCTGGCTTTCACACCCCCATAAAGGGTGCTGCCAGAACCTGGCAGCGCACAGCCCAGATAGAAATGGGCTCTTAGACTAGGGTGAATATGCTCAAGATGTGTTTGTCACATCTGTTTTCAGACTTGACTACGAACCATGAGAATCTCTCCAAGTTGAACTACTCAGCATTTAAGATGATCAGTAATCTCAGATGTCAGCTTTGTTTCATTGTTTGGGTCTCCGTGAGGTATTGCTTTTATTTTATTTTACCCTAGGGATTGTTTTATGGGGCCTCTTCTCACCACTGGGCCCTCTGAGGCCATCATTATCTAGTAATTAACTTTTGTTGATACGTGTTAAATGCACAGTTGACTTTAAAGCAAGACACTTAAATAGGCTCAATCATTCCTACTGTCAGTCTTGGCATTAAAACAAAGCACCCAAAAAAAGAAACTGCTTAGAACCATCTCTTCTGCTCCAAGCCTAAATTAAAGGAATGTGTTAACCATAAATTGCTGCCTGTCTGACACAACTGAAGTAAATCACTCAGTGATGTCATTCAGGGGGAACAGACCAGAACGGGCGTTCCGGATCCTAACAGGCTCCGTGGCTGGTTCCGGATTCCCGACAAGTGCCAATCAAAAGTGAGTTCCTGTTCCTAAATCATTTGAATGACACCACTAAAATTCACTGCCTGGTAATCATGATGCAAATACCATGCTTGGGATCCCACAGGTCTCTTCCCTGTTTTGTCCATCCTCTGTACAGTCACCCCCATAATCACAGAAAGTTTATAATTCGAGAAGCACTCATGTGCAGACTTATTCCTGGCTCTCGTTTGTTATTTATTAGCAGTTATATTATTTATTAGGCATCCCCAAACTTACTGCAGTCACGGCCGGAGACGAACAAGGCTCCGAGTGTGCCCGGGGCAGGGCAACGTCACCACGCCCAGCCATGCCTCCCTGCGCCGGGAAGAGCTCCATTTTGGAGCAAAATGGAAGCGAGGGAGGGTGGGCAGGCCAAAAAGCGCACGGGTGTTTTCTGCGCTGTGGCGCCTCTCCGCTGCTGGCGCCCATTGCTCGCACCACCCCTCGCTACACCCTAGAAACGCCTCTGGTCACGGCACCTTTCTTTCAAAGCACCCTCTTCTTCCAGCTCTTCCAGGTACTGCCACCTTGGATCTCGTGAGATCTTATGATAATCTGCTGGACTTCAGCATTCATGGAATTTGTTACCTGTGGGGTTTCAGGAACCAAACTCCCTCAGATAAGGAGGGCTGTCTGTATTCATCTTACTCTGCCTTGCAAAGCGTTGGGTCACTCTATCAACTGGCCCTGAGGCTTATTTTAGATCAGTGTTCACCAAACTGGCAACTGCTGTGTAGCAAAAAAAACCCTTCCCCATCCTGCATGGTGCTTACTGTTCCGTCTCCAAGCTGAACTGATGTTCAGTTCAGGGATACTCTGGGCAGTCACGTTTATGTCCTGCTTCTCAGAAGGCTGTGCAGCAGAACACTGAGCATCGATGCAACTGCCCAGAGTGTCTCTGCTGCCAGTTCAGCTTGGACATGGAGCAACGCTTCAAGGAACAATAAGCACCAATCACAGGACGGAAGGATTTTCCAAGCCCCAGATCTAGCTTGCGGACCAGGATTTGGAGAGCCCTGTTTTAGATTGTGTGTCCTATTGCGACAGGACTAGTGACATCTTCACAGAATGCTGAAAGCTGCTCTGAGTCCAAAAGAGAGAGTGGGATATACACTAAGCAAACATCTGCAAACACAGCCTGCAGCATGGGATACATTTTCATCAGGTGCAGTTTGGTGCTCTGGGAGTGGGGTACATTTGAATTAAGGGATTTATTTTATTTTTTGAAGAATTTATACCCCGCCTTTTCTATGCCGAAGCAAATGTCCAAAGAGGCTTACAGAGAACAACAGAATACAATGTAACCACAATAAGTAAAACATAATAAGTAAAACACATTAAAGCAACAAACTAAACATTAACAGGAACACTGAGAGTGAACGCCTGATGAAAATGTCAAGCCCATGTGCAGCGGGGGTGAAGAAGACCAATTCCATGCTCCTGATAATTTAAAAAGGGATTGAAAATAAAATGACCAATATTATTACTATGCCATTGTACAAATCAATGGTAAAGCCGCATCTGGAGTATTGTGTCCAGTTCTAGGATACCTCCAAAAGGATATAGTTGAATTGGAAAAGGTGCAAAAGAGAGTGTATAGGGGGCCTGGGGCCCATCTCTTCCAAGGAAAGGCCACAGTATTTGGGGCTCTTCAGTCTAAAAAGAAGGGACCTGAGGGGGAGACATGATTGAAACATAAAAACATGTATGGGAGTGATAGAATTAATAGGGGAAGTTCTTTTCCCTCTCACATGACACCAGAACCAGGGAACATCCACTGAAATTGAGTGGCAGGAGAGTTAGAACAGACAAAAGAAAATATTTCTTTATCGAGTGAGAAATTAATCTGTGAAACTCCTTGCCACAGCATATGGTGATGATAGCACCTGGCCTAGATGCGTTTAAAAGGGAATTTGACAGGTTGATTGAGGAAACATCCATCACAGGTTACAAACCATGATATTTGCCATCTCCAGGTTTTCGAGCTAGCAGGTCTCTAAATGCCACGTGCAAGGCAGTGGCAAAATGATACCGGCATCTAGTGGGTCACTGTGAGATACAAAAAGCTGGACTAATGGGCATATGGCCTCCTCCAGCAAAATTCTTCTTATGTTCTTATGGGTTCTAATGGCCTACTCTACCAAGAATGAGTGCTGATTTGGGAGGAAATAACCAGCCCTAATCATATTGCCACATTAGTCCCTTGTGTCTCTAAAGCATGGAATTGCCTCCTCCATTCTAGTTTCCTACACTGTAAAGGGGACATGAGTGCACTGACATACCTAGGGGTTGAGATGTCAATGGGTGCAAGAGCTTTTTTTTAAAGGGGACAATTTTTTTTTTAATACTGGAAGAAGGGGGTGGGCCTCAGAGTGGCACAATAATTATTTTATTTATTAATTCAATTTATACCCCACCTTTCTGCCCATCGGCACGCAAGGCGGCTTACAACAATGGCAATAAAATACAATAAAAATTACAATTTCACATTAAAAAACAACAATTTAAAAACATTAAAACAATTAAAATTTAAAAAAACAACAGTAAGCCCCGTGGATCATAAAATATAAGCAAGAATATCAAAGACCAGCCAGCCTGTCAACAATTAAAAGCTTTTCGAAATAAAAAGGTCTTCAGCCCCCGCCGGAATGTTGCCAGAGGGAGCAGTTTTTAATTATAAGGGGAGGGCTTAATTCCAAAGTTGGGGGGCCACCACCGAGAAGGCCCTATTCCTGGCCGCTGTCCCTCTGACCTCTCCTGGTGGCGGCACATAATGCTGGAAGTAATTGGGTGGCATCATCATGCCTGCCATTACTTCCGGTCAGGGGACGGCATTTTTATGCATGGCCGTGGGGCAGCAGGGTGGGCCAGACCAGCAATCCTGAGCGCTCTATGACCTGGCACAAGTCCCTTCCACTAGCCCAGGAGTGTTGCAAAGGTGTCGTAAGCCACGTTTGGGCCTCATTACGTTGGGGAGGCCAGCACAAGGACGCACAGCAGTCTCTCCACAGCAGATCCAGAACCTGAGCCTGTGCATTTAGGTTGGCCAAGGGTAGCCGGCACAGGGCTTTGGAAGGGCAGGGGGTGGGCAGAAAGAGGGCGGACTGGGACAGGGGAAGGTGAGGGAAGGAGGGCCGCTGGGCAGATTGGCCTGGAGATGTGGGTGGGAGTGGCCTGGGCAACCTAGGCTGGATCTAACCCCCCCCCCCAGCCCCAGCTCAACTGACTGGACGCAGGCTGCTTGGATTAGCATCAGCGATTGCACTGGTGCAAGTCCAAGTAGCCCCACTGAGGTGGCTACCGCACAACACAGGATTGCGCTGAGTTGCAATGCAGGCAGCCCCAACCCTGCATGGGATACAGGCAGTGGTGTCATCTAAATGATTTAACAACAGGTACTCACTTTTGATTGGCACATGTCGGGACCCGCCCACCGGAAGTGACGTCATAAGCCGGAAGTGATGTCGTGGCAGGAAAGGACATGAAAAAAGCCCTTTTTGAGGCCTCAGACAATTTTAAACTGACCCAACAGTTGCAACAGTATTCCACAGCACCCCCAGAACACATTAAGGAGGCCTGGCATCACGTTAAAGTGACCCAACAGTTCCAAAACCCCAGAGCTGCTCATTTTTCAGTGGCAAGGCAAGGAAAGGCTCCACTTGCTGCCTGCCTGCCTGCCTGGCTCTGAGAACGTGCAGGCAACTCAAACGTGCAGGAAATTCAAATGTTGCAGGGGGCGGAGTCAACGAGTGGGTGGGTGAATGGGCGGGGCCAACTGTAATCCTAGAAACCGGTACTCGCGTACCCCCGCATACCCCCTGCATGACATCACTGGATACAGGGCAGACCAACTGACCTACCTGTTCCAGCACAGGTTACGATCAGGCTTTGCGTGTGTACTAAATTGATGCAATGCCCTCTGCCTCTCCAAATGAAGACCAACCGTTGTACTGCAAATCCGGCTTCATCCATTCATCAAGAAATGCAAACACAGCCAGCTAAGAAAAGAACCAAATGCACCAAACGATTGCAATGTGAAGTTTAATAAATACACACTGGTTTGAAGGAAACTGTATAGCAAAAAAAACCCTAATTAATATCTGTTATGCTTCACAGCCAATACAACTCTGTATGTTCCCATTGCGGTAAAAAGATAAGGTTCTTTTACCATAACTTTCCCCTTGGTTCTCTTGTATCAGTATGGCACAGACGAGAAATGTATGTGCGGAAAGAAAGCGCTGTCCTATGGAAAGGGTGATAAACTTCTCAGAAGGTGTTTACAAATGCAGTCAGTGGAACCGAATTTGAATGAATTGTGCCTCGTAATCGCACAATTAATGAGCTGTAAAACTTCTTTTCAGTTGCTGCGGCTGGGAGCTGAACTCTTTCTTGGTTTCTTGATCAATAATGGTACTCCTGTCTGACCTTTTTTGTAAAGGAATCGTGCAGGGAAAAGAACACAATACTGTATATCTGTCTGGTACAAAAGGGGTCATTCATAATTACAGCAGAACCATCACTCCTTCTCTAAATGTCCAAACCCAGTTCTTTCTGGTTCACATTCACAAGGAATGAAGCCCTCCAGATCAATTGACAAGAGCAGCAATAATGGACACAGAGCAAGAACAACTTGCTGAACTCAAGACCTTCTCACAACAGATATGCAGTTAAAGTGCTGGTCCAGCCTTTGAGAAAATAGAGGAATTTGCTAGCCCTACCTTTGCTGTTCCATCTAACTGCTTTGCTGATAGGTTTCCTTATACTTCCCAATTTGGCCATTCTTAACTTCATACGTAGTGCAGGTATACAGACACTAATAAAGACCACCTTTGCAGAATCACCATTAGAAGTACTGTAAGCATGTTGGGGTCCATAATAGGCTTCAGGGATGGTTTGCTGTTGTTGTTGAAAACCGCATAAGAACACAAAACACTACATTTTGGCGGTTAAAATATCTGAATAAAAACACAAAACACAGCATTTCGGCAGTGTTTACGGGTGATAAATTGTTAGCAGATGCAGCCACAGTATTACTTCTAATTGGAAAAGTAGTTATTTTAATTTCTGGAAAATTAAGATATTTTCCAGAAATTAAAGAAGATAATTAAAGAAATTAAGATTTTTTCCAGAAATTAGACTACTTTTCCAATTAGAAGTAATACTGCGGCTGCATCTGCTGACACTGTATCACCTACTTAGTACACTTTTAAAACGTTTAAAATTAATAAAAATGAGAACATGGAATGAGCATGTAGAAAAAACACATAACACCGCAATTTGCTATTTTAATCAAGACATTTTGGAAAAAAATATCACCAATAAAACCCCTACTTATTGAACCCCTACTTATTGGGGTAACCCCCTACTTACACACCCCTACTTGTAAGTAACCCCCTACTTACACACCCCTACTTGTAAGTAACCCCCTACTTACACACCCCTACTTATTGAACTTCCACAGGACATGTGCAGGAGATGATCCTTGCCAATTGTGTCCAGGAATTCCTCTTTGAGGGATGGCCAGTTCACAGCTGTACACGCCACATTGTTACGATCAGCACTACAAAGTGATGGTTGGCGGTCTGGAAGAAGGGAAGCCATGGAGCTGTTATATGGTGCAGCAGCAGCAAGAAGACCAAGGTAGTGAGACTGATGGGCTGAAGGTGAACCCGGCAGCAGCACTCCAAACCAGCCACAGTTTCAAGACACTCCTCCAAGGCAATCCCACCCAGAGCAACTTGCAATCAGGTAACTGAGATGTATGCTTTACAAATGTGAGCAAGCCATGGCTGAACTGTGGCCATATTTGCCATTTCTAAGAATGGTTACAGGTGATGCAGCAAGTTGTGCAAAGGTGCCACTGATTACAACCATCACCTGAGCCTTCAGGGGCAAAGCTGTGCCCAAGACATTTCCTCGGTCTTCACACACCCTACGGTTAGGGGTGTTCGAAAGTGCTGTGGATTTTTTTTTGCAGATTTTGTTACCTGAAAGGCAGAACATAAGAAAAACCTTGCTGGATCAGGTCAATCTAGTCCAGCTTCCTATAACTCACAGTGGCCCACCAGATGCCTCAGGGAGCATGCAAGACAACCAGATACTTGTATCTCGCTGCCACTCACCTGCATCTGGCATTCTGAGGTAGCCTATTACCCTTGCACCACCCCCAAGGAAGACACCAGACTGCAGTTGGGGTTTAACTTTATTAACACAAGTGACCAATTTTTAAGTCATGCAGCCGACTGAACACACTGTCCCTCCATCGCCAATCTGGGCGACAAAGCGGTATTATGTGTTTTTATTATGAATTCTCATTCCAGTATCATTTCTAATTGGAAAAAATTATTTTAATTTCTGAAAAATGTGGTGTTTTGTGTTTTTATTCAGATATTTTAACACCAAAAAGTGTTTTTTGTGTGTTTTTAACAAAAAACAACAACACCTTGCCTATGGTTCTAGGGCCTTCCTCTCCATACCTACATAGAGCAGACTCCTCCCTCTGTCTGAGGAACTGCTGTCACCTTGACATAGAATCATAAAATCATAGAGTTGGAAGGGACCTACAAGGTCATCTAGTTCAACTCCCTGCCTGTAGCAGGAAATCCTCTAAGCGCATCTCCAGCAGGTGCCTGTCAAGCCTCTGCTTGAAGGTCTCCAGTGAGGGAGAATCCACACCTCCCTTGGCAGACTATTCCACTGTCAAACCGCCCTTATCATCAAGAAATTCTTCCTGATGTCCAGCCGGAATCTCCTCTCCTTGCAGTTTGTACCAATTGGACCTAGTTCTACTGTCAAAGGCAGATGAGAAGAGATTTGTTCCTTCTTCCTTATGACAGCCCTTCAGATATTTGAAGAGTGCTATCATATCCCTTCTCAACCTTTTCTTCTCTAAGCTAAAAATACCCAGTTCCCTCAACCTTTCCTCACAGGACTTGTTTTCCAGCCCCCTGATCATCTTCGTTGCTCTTCTCTGAACCTGCTCCAGTTTGCTCTTGGCTGGAGTGAAGGAGGACATGCCAGAAGGAGACTTGGGCAGCAGGAGGCCCTTCTTCCTTCCCCTGCCCCGCCAGAAAATCCAGTCTGCTCCCAGGGCACTCTGGGAGTTAGCAGCAGCTAAAACAAACTCAATAATTGCATGCAGAATTAGGAAAAAAAATAGACATGCAAAACCCTGTCTTTTCTTCTATATTTTCAGAGGGCCACTATTCATTCAACAGCTCCCTGAAGAGTCGGATCCTCCCATATAGACCTGTGCCCTTCAAAGCCCACATGTGGCATCAAAGCTGTTCAGGAACACACCCAAGTTAGATGCCTGATCCTTCAAAAATTGTGCACCCTCGCCAAAATAGGCCATTTAAGGATCAGCATTCAAACCAAGATAAATCATTTCTGCTAGTACGGATAAGGGCTTCGGTTGTTAGTCCACCTACACTTCAGACACTAGGGCCAGGTGGTCTAGATAATCCTAATCTCAGAACACCACATGTATATACACCATATACGTGAGTGAGTAAGAGAGAGAGAGAGAGAGATACTTCTATCCCAGCAAAAACTGACACAACAATAAGACATACAAACATGCCAGTTTTCTATTTCCAGTCTCCCAGGATCTGCACTGCAACTGCTGCCTCAAATCAAGAGGAGATGGGATCTAATCCTTTGGACTCAATCATTACTTAGCAAATACAGGCAAAGGAATTATTCATTGTCCTGATAGACATTTTTCTTCATGAGATTGGCATTTCTCCTTTGGCTTGTCTTCTCCTCCCCATCACTTCTTTGTAAACCATCTAGTTAGGTGTCACATAAAAAGCAATTTCAACGAGGGGGGAGGAGAGACCCCTTCCCCCCCCCCCCGCAATATAAAATGCAGGAAAATTAAAGCAGCGTTCAGATCTCCATTAAGAAAAGAAATTGCCTACAGGCATCCACTAAATATGCAACATCCATTTCTGCTGCAGCACTCAAGAGTTTATTCCTCAGTCACAAATGCAATTTCACAGCAGAAGTGGAAAGCTTAAACAAAGTGGGGGACGCTTCCTTCCTTCCTTCCGTATAAGCTGCATGAGGATGCTTGTTTTCTGTGTACAAATTTGCAAGTGAACCATGTGATAGATCAAGATGATTTGTGGATCTGCTCCACAGCCAGGGGCTTTTTTTTTTTTTTTTTTTTGCTTTATCCCATTTGCGCTTGCAAATATAGTAGGCTATGAAATCAGGCTGTGTGTGAATTGGCTGTGCTTGTATAAGGAACAGCCTTTGATGAAAACCCAAAAGGTTATTGCTTTAGATCCTCTAATGCTCCTTCCCCGCTATTTTTTTTTAAAAAAAAAGTGCTTTGGAGTATCATTCGAGCCAGACCTCAGAGAATTACCATAGGATGGTAATAATCCACTATCTTGTGTATAGATAGTAAATTAATAAGGGCCCAATCCTATCCAACTTTCCTGCTCCAATGCAGCCACAATGCAGCTCTGAGGTAAAGGAACAAGTATTTCCTTTCCTTGAGGAGACCTACATGACTGACCCCCCCCCCATTGCAGGATACAGTGCAGGCCCATTGGCATGCCTGCATCAGCACTGGAAAGTTGGATAGGATTAGACCTAAGAGCCCAATGTTACTGGTATCTAGCAGTGCTAGAATGAGCATTCTAGTGATTTTAAGGGCTTTCCAGCTGTCACAAAACAACAACCAGAGTTCATGGCCTGGCCACTACCACAGATGGCAAGTGGCCAACTCTGCATGTGCCAACAGACACCAGATGCCCACTGGGCCAGGTAAGATCGCATATGGGATGGGAAGGAGATGGGGGTGGGCAGAACAAGACGGGTAAGTAGGGCAGATCAGGAGCAGGAAGGGGTCAGATTGGTGACAGCAATATCCATTGAATCCAACTACAATCAGGTGGACAGAGGTCTACTTGGTTGTGTTTTAGAGCACAATCCTAACCTAGAGTTAGGCCGGCATAGTTAGGCCAGCAAAGTTTGGCCGCCACAAGGGACACCATAAAGTATGTTTGGACCAGTCTCAGAGTCAAAGAGGCCAGCACACAAATGTGCACCATTCTCCCTGACTCAGAGCGCAATCTTAACCTGGAGTTAGGCCGGCACAATTAGGTCAGCCAACTTTGACTGGTACAAGGGCCACCATAAAGTTCATTTGAACCACTCTTGGAGTCAGGGAAGATGACGTACATCTGTATGCTAGCCTCTCTGACTCAGACAGTGGTCCAAACATACTTATATTAAGGTGTCCCTTGTGCCAGCCAAACTTGGCTGGCCTAACTGTGCCGGCCTAACTCCAGGTTAGGATTGTGCTCAGAGAGTGGTCCAAACGTGCTTTATGGTGGCCCTTGTGCTGGCCAAACTTTCCTGGCCTAACTATGCTGACCTAACTTCAGGTTAGGATTGAATTCTTAGTGTGGCTGGTCTAATTTATGTCATAATTACAGTAATCTTTTACAGTTTGGTGTGTATTGCACGTGGAGATTTTTTTGGTAGCTGCCTTGGACAGTTTGAAAAGATCTACATTCCAGCCATAGATTAACAGATAATAAACCACATATTATAGCATAAAGCTTATTGTAACTAGATGCAATTCTCATGTGTTGAAATGAAGTTGAAAATGATGCTGAGTCAACCGTGATTATGGTGGTAGTCATATTGGAGATAAGCTGCGTAAAATAAAGGATTGTGTCCTTTGTGTCACGGGGCTACGTTGCATACTACGTTTTGAGAAGATACACACAGCTCTTTTGCACAGGCATAGTCCTCAAGGAATTCCACACCTTCCATTAGGCGTGTAATAAGCAACCCCAAGCGGCCTCCAAGTAATATCGGAACCAGCTCTGGCTGTCTCCCACCCAAGCATGCGCTCATTACAATGTGTGAAATCCCTACTACTTTGTTCATTATAGGCTGCTTTATCCGGACTCCCTGAAATGTCCCCACAGATAGGCAGTAATTTACTGTACATAAGCTATGGAGAGAGAACACATTTTCTCATTTTATTGTCTCACCTAGTTATAGATTTAATGCAATACCCCAGAGGGAGGGGAAAATGGGAAATAAAATTGAAAAAATAATCCAAGCCCTGCCAGCAAAGAGAGCTCTAGCTGGGAAAATGCAATGAACGTACACTAAGCTATGGCCCAAAAAAGAATCCAATACATCTCAGAGCTTAGAAGCAACACACTTGCGCACACACTAGTTTTATCTATCCATCTATTTACAATTTCTTGGGTTCAAGCTGACAAAAGAGATGCAGTCTCCACTGATGAGAGCTGGTGGAAAGCACTGGAGTTTCTTCAGACTCTACAGCAGACTCTACCTTTACTCGTAGGCAAGGGAAACATTAAGGGCGCAATCCTAGCCAACTTTCCAGCACTGACATAGCTGTGTCAATGGGGCAGGTTCTACATTCTGCAGTGGAGCAGTCGTGACGGAGGCCTCCTCAAGGTAAGGGAATGTTTGTTCCCTTGCCTCAGAGCTGCATTGACCTTACCCCAGTGCCGGAAAGTTGGTTAGGATTGCATTCCAAGTTGCTGCAGGGCCAGTTCACGTGGGTGGCAAAGTGGCTGTGACAGTGGCGACGGCACTTCCAGGCTTGCTCTGCCAACAGCCTCTAACTGGAAAAAGGGGTGTTTAGACATACCCATGTTCCATGGAGGCAAGAACCAAAGTTTTGCGGAACCTTCAGCTGCCACTGCAGATGAAGACATCCAAAAAACCTCTTTTTCCATTTAGTCTGTGGCAGTGCAAACCCAGAAGTGCTGTCACCACTGACCAACCGTCATTGCCCAGTCTCCACTCCCCTTAAGGGGGAATTTGGTTTCTCCTCCAGGTTGGGCAACACTCTCTGTGCTGGCTTAACTGTGCTGGCCTCACTCCAGTTTAGAATTGCACCTCCAGAGAGACAATTCCCACTCTTATTACAATAGCCTCTTTAATTTTTTTTGTAAACGTTGTGCCTGAATTCACATCCAAACAACGCAGTTCAGAACCAGATACAATAAGCCCTGCCCACCCCTTGAGACCAGCAAAAAAGCAGTGATGTCCCAGTTTAAAAGTATTTTAATTCTATCAGTTACAAAAGTGGGGGACACTTCTTTTCCTTGCCCAGATACTAATTTCTCTTGTTGCAGCACTGCACAGTCACTCACAGTATAAACTCAATACACAGTCCAGTTTCTGGATCCTTTTTTTCCCTAACTCAGTGGTCGGGAAACCAGGGTAAATTACCCCAAATGGGGTAAAAATGAAATTCCTGGGGGTAATGGACAGTCGCGCTTCTGAGACACAGCCGGGCACAGTGATGTCATGCAGGGGGTACGCTGGGGTACGCGAGTACCGGTTTCTAGGAATACAGCTGGCCCCGCCCATTCGCCCGCCCACTCGTCGATTCCGCCCTCTGCAACGTTTGAATTTCCTGGATATTTGAGTTGCTTGCATGTTCTCAGAGCCAGGCAGGCAGGCAGGCAGCGAGCAGAGCCTTTCCTTTCCTTGCCACTGAAAAATGAGTTGCTCTGGGGTTT
>JAJKFI010038740.1:8367-22493 GCA_029204185.1 Lerista edwardsae | reverse complement strand
CACACACACACACACACACACACACACACACACACACACACACACACTTACGAAAAGCTTGCCACCACCCCTGAGAATCACTCAAAGCCTGAAAAACTGCAATGTGAGATATTTGAGAAGAGCAAGCCTACCCTTCCCACCAGCTAGGGAGAATGAGAGAAATTCACTAGATGGAACCTGGCAGGCTACAGTGAAAAGGGGAGATGGCCCACCAAAGCTGTAGTCCTATCCATTGTAGAGTAAGTTCCATTGACTATAATGGGACTTACTTCTGAGTAGACATGCATCAAATTGGGCCCTGCCTCATCACAGGCCACTGGGGTTTTAAAAGGCTGTGGCTCTGCCTCTCCCTGGCTGGCGCTACTGTGTCAGCTGTGGCTTGTTCCCACTCTCCCGGCCTGCCTGCCTCCCGAGTAGTCCCTCTCCCTGCTGGGGCTGCTGTCCTGCCACTCAGGGTGCCGCTCTTTGCCTGCTGGAGTGAGAGCCTTTCCTCTGAGGCCCTGTAGCTTGCCTTGGGCCACCTGGCCCTGGCATGGGGTGCAGCTGGGGAGGTTGAACTGCCTGTAGTGTGCAATGGACGTTTCCTCCATGAATATGTCCAATCCCCCTTTAAAGGCACCTAGGCTTCCCCTTGTACATATTCTCACCCTTCTGCAGTCCCCTGGCTCCTGGATGCAGAGAGAGAGAGAGAGAGAGAGCAAAGTACTGAGCACACGGGGGGGTGGGGGTGGCTGCTGCTGCGGCTTTAATGTTTGGATCTGGAAAAGATCAGCCCAGCTGAATGTTAGACTCTGCCCCCCCACCATTCTCAATTCCATTCCTGAGAACACCTCCTCTCCTCATTCACACACATTCCACATTTTGGAGCTGAAAGTAGCCACTTGAAAAGCCTCCACAGCTGCATGCTTACTTACTCCTTGGTTGACTCCTGACTTCCCAAAGCAAACAAGTACACACTGTAGTACTCCTCTCAGCAGTCTTCAGCTAGCCTCTTCGGGTCCACATGCAAAGCAAGGAGCCCATGCGCTTTAGTGCCCCTCCCACCTCTGCTCTAGTGCCCCTCCCACCTTTGCTCAGCAATCTTTGGCTGGCTGCCTCACTGGTCTCCTCGCTTCCACAAAGCAGCATTGCTTTAGTGTCCCTCCCACCTCTGCTTAGCAGTCCTCAGTACTTCTTCCTGATGAGGAACAACAAAAATGCACTTCCACTTTAAATGTGATCCAGGGCAAACCAGGATAGACTTCAAATGGGGGCACTGGGACAGCCTCCCTAAACCGGGATAATCCCGGTCAAAACGGGACATCTGGTAAGCCTACTCCTGCATGCTACCCCATCATAGCAGGCAGCACAGCCAGTTTTTGACACTGCTACATGCTATGGCAGGGAAAACCATAGGATTGGGCTATGAATCACAACGGACTTATCACTATTTATTTCAGTGGTACAGCATTTCTTCAAATACTGCCCAATACAATAATAATGTCATTGTTCTGAGCATTTTCCATGTCTTTAAGGGTGCAATCCTAACTGGCACCGAAGCAAGCAGGCTGGCATGGCTGCGCTGTATCCAGCGCAAGTTAGGAGCTGGCCGGAGCCTCCATGTGGCAAGGGCAAGTTCGCGCCCTTACCCCAGGGTAGGTGCCAGCTGCCCCAATGGGCTTGCTCGGATCTGCTCACCCCCTGCCCAGACCTCCGCTGAATTCTATCCCCACTCCAGGGCTTGGAAGCCTGACATAGGGCTTGTCTGCACCATACCAGCAAAATAACTGGTGCTGACTCAAGAAGCCCCATTGAACAGGCTGAGGCATTATTTGGGAGGAAGGGGACAAATGTCTGCTTGTATCTAACACAGGATTCCATGATGGCTGTTTGGAGCTACCACTCTTGTGCTGGATAGGATTGAGCCCTTAGACTTGGAACAAAATGAGCATCCGTGTAAGGCCAATCAACTCATGAGATTCAGAAGGGAGCAATTGCAATTATACAGTAATTTACTAAAATAGAGTTTTAGCAAAGTGTTCAGTAAAATAATCAATAATCAGTCCTAGCGAAATGTGTTTCTGCACATGAAGGAATGCATGTACAATGTATTTGGTGTACTGAAGAAAGGAGGGAAAAGGAACAAGAAAAAGAGGCTTCAGAAAAATCCAACTCTTTTACCTTGGACCCTAAGTTAATATGGGGAGGTGGGGTGAGATGTTGTGGGGTGAGATCCTGTTGGGAGCAGGATGTTGTAGATACAGAACAGAGCTCAGAGCACCTGTATATTGGATATGCAAGTTAAGTAATTGGATATGCAAGTCAAAGCACCTGTATCAGATATGCAAGTCAAGTCATCTGGGAAGACTTGTCTGTGTGCGCGTGTGTTCAGAAGCCCTTCCCCTAAGAGAGACGCCCAGAATCTCATATATACATTTTCCTCTAACCCTATAAATATTGGGAAGTGGCAGATTGCATTTTTTGTGTGCGGCCTGATGGAAAGATCCCTGTTTGAGTTTTTGTGTGTGCGTGTGCATGCTCACACACCCACACACATACACTTCTTGTTCACTGTGTTACCAGAGTGCTAATTGTTCCTGCCTTGGTATGTTAACGTTTCATCCTGTGTGTGGGTGTGCAATCCATTAGCACATTGACAGGGCTCTGACCTATTGAGAAAATGCAAATACAGATATTTGAATATCTTTAGCTCTGGAGCACATCACAGTTCTACAATGGCATGAGTTCTTGGTCACAGCAAAGGATTCTAAAATCCCTTTTCCTCAAATCTGTGACAAGATCAGATGGCTTGTCAAACGCTGTGTTCAAGTTGGCATTTTCAGCTTGACCCCTCAGGTTAAGCAGTGTCCAAGGTTCTTAAAATAACCCATTGATATGTATAGATTTGAAAAAGTAGTTCAAAAACACATGGATTGTAACAGATGGCTGGGGGCTTGTTTCTGAAGCCAATTCTTGGCTCTCAATAAATTGGCCAAAACAATCAGTAGAACAATAAAGTATTGTACAGTACTGTGCTTCCATTTATGGCCTGATCCCTAATCCCTAGCTCTTTAAAACATATGACTATCACAATTCAACACAATGAATATCTTCAGAATGAAGATCCATTCCGCTGCTTACATAAACTTTCCCCACATCTCTTCATCTTGGGGTGAATGTGAAGACAATAATAAGAAAAAAGCAATAAATATGAAGAAAAGCTCCTTTTCAATGGCTGCACCAACCCCCAACCCCCCAATTGCATATCAATTACTCAGGCAGTCCAATCCTATCTATATTCCCATGTAGCAATGCGGTGGTTCTGGCACAGCTACCACTGTATCGCACAAGGAATTTTCAGCCACTGGAGGTCTCCTCAGAGTCAGGGGACATTTGTCACTTTGCCTACGGGTAAACCTCAACAGCAGCAAGGGGTCAACTCAGACCTGCAGCAGCTCAATCACCGGTGCAAGATCATATTGACCTGGGAAAGCAGATCAGGTCTAGGAAGGGGTTGTGATTTGCCATGGACTATCACTGCTGATCCTGCCCCAGGTGTGATCCACCCACCTCCTCTCTCCTTCCCCATTCCATCCACCTCCTTCCTCATTCAGCCCTCTCCCCACCTCTCTCTAATCCTCTGCACAGTCTTACCTGCATGATTCCAGCAGGTTTCTGTGGGTCCACTGGCACACGAGAGGCCACTTCAGCTTCCCCACCAGTGGGTCCACTGCACCCATTGGCAGAAGTTGCTTTGTGACCGCCCTAAAGCTCACTCCACCAGTGCAATGCTAGCCATGCTGGCAAGGGAGGGTATTGAGCCATTCTTGACTTTGGGGCAGGAAGGGTGCCTGTTTCGAATGTTATCCCATGTTCTTATGCAAATCGTCCATCACTCTTAAGGTCCACATTTAGCGTTCTGCCCTGGATTTTCCTGCTGCGGTGATCACTTTCAGAAGCCAGCCACATGGTGATTCTCCCAGAAGTCCAAGCATTTTGTTTTGCTTGAATGTTGCATCAGCAGGCAGCCTCCTTCAGTAAATTAATGGCAGAGTAGGCTAATCTCATTTGTATCTGTTGTTACAGCTCAATAATGTATAAGGAGCATCAGACTGTACAATTCTTAAAATGGATGGTAGGGCTGTTTAAATTAACAGGAGGAAAAGAGGCAGTTCAGTACCAAAATCCACTACCCCCCCCCAAAAAAAATTAAGCTGCTACTGCTAAAAACATGAGGTAGAAGAGGCAAGACAAGACAAGATTCATCAGGTGGTGCTGCATCAAGTCAGAAGGAAGCAGTTTGTCATCCATTATATGCCTGCAATCATATATAACAGTCATTTATTTAACATGAGATGCACCCTATAAGATTCAATAGGAAAACAGGAGAAGGAATAGAAGCCTCTTCCGTACAGTAATTGCGCAAGATGTTATCTTTAGGGGAGTCAGTACATTATTGGGCATCACCTGTAAAAGACAATAAGGGAGGTTTCATTCTTATCTGGAAAGTTTTCAAAATGTGCATTTTTCTGCTTGGAATGGAGACTGTGCTATTAAAGAAGACTAGCACTGTTTCTTCTAAAACTAAGAGGCATCAGACAAAGAAAGTAATCCAGCATCTGCTATTGCCCTTTTATTGATTGTGGGAAACCTCTGTAATAAATGGCCAGCATTAGAGACCACAGGCAAGTGTGCAACATTTGGTGTTGAGTTCATGCTGCTAGAGATGGATACATAGAAAGGGTATTACTTAAGGAATGACCTGTATTGCTTTCCTGTTCATGAAAAAGAGGCAAGTTGCTGAAATTGACTAAAATCTGGAGTGGAGCGCTTTAATCAATCTCCAGGGCCATTTATTATAGGCATGTTGTAAAGCAATAGAGAACATAGCTCAGTTCCTATAAATCATAGCCAGGCATGTCTTCTTCTTTCCTTTGTATGGACCTAAAAATATCTCATTTCCAATTTTCCAGCAGTCTAAATATCCGAGGCATTATGTGCATAGGTGAGAGCAGAGTCCTCATGGTTAGGGTTATGTTATATTATCTATGTTAAGGAAAGAGTCGGTTCATACATACAGAACAGCTAAACAATATGAAACATTGGATCACTCTGGAAATGAGTACAGTGTGACATAATTAACAGCATCACAGGTTTCTTTGGAAAACTCATCTTCCTAGTATGTTTAGCATTCTGTTGACTGCTAGGACTGAATTGACTGACAGGAGCAACAACTAGACTTAGGTTGCAATCCTATCCACAATCCTATCCTAATCCTTGTAGACAGATAGGATTGGGCTCTGAAGCACCTTATTTGTAAAAAAAGGTAAAGGTTTCCACACGACCAAATGGTCTAGTCGTGACCGACTGTAGGGGGCGGTGCTCATCTCCGTTTCAAAGCCTGTAGAGCCGGCGTTTTGTCCGAGGACAAGCTTCCGTGGTCATGTGGCCGGCATGACTCTACGCCGTAGCGCACAGAATGCCGTTACCTTCCCACCGAAGTGGTCCCTATTTATCTACTTGCATTTAGGTGTTTTTGAACTGCTAGGTTGGCAGGAGCTGGGACAAGCGATGGGAGCTCACGCCGTCGCGCAGTCTAGAACTCCCAACCTTGCGGTTGAAAGCCCAGCAACAGCGGATTAACTCGCTGCGCCACCACGTCCCACACCTTATGTGTCTGTACCCCTTAATAAAAGACAGAAACTTGAGGGCCACCATCAGGAGTTGCCATTGCCAAGGACCTACTGAAGCCCATGCCCCAGCAGGAAGCCCACTGCTGAGCACACAAGCCCCAAGGTCCTCCTGCTCCTCCTCTTTACTAAGGCTGTAAACTTTAAGGCTATTAGCTATATTACTGAGAGCGCAATCCTAACCTGGAGTTAGGCTGGCACAGTTAGGTCAGCAAAGCTTGGCTGGCAACAGGGACATAGTAAAGCGTGTTTGGACCCCACTTGGAGTCAGGGAGGATGGAGCAGGTCTGTGTGCTGGCCTCTCTGACAAGGCACAATCCTAACCTGGAATTAGGCCGGCATAGTTAGGCTAGCAAAGTTTGGTCGGGCAGAAGGGACACTGTAAAGTATGTTTGGACCACTCTCAGAACACAATCCTAAACTGGAGTTAGGCCGTCATAAACTAAGTCAGCAAAGTTTGGACAGCACAGGACCCACCATAAAGTGTGTCTGGACTAGTCTTGGAGTCAGGGAGGATGGCTCACGTCTGTGTCCTTGCCTCTCTGACTCCGAGAGTGGTCCAAACATACTTTACAGTATCCCTTGTGCTGGCCAAACTTTGCTAGCTTAGCATATACCGGCCTAACTCATTTTAGGATTGCGCCCACAGAGTCAGAGAGGTCAGCGCACAGACGTGCACTATCCTTCCTGACTCCAAGAGTGGTCCAAGCATGCTTTACGGTGGCCCTTGTGCCAGACAAACTTTGCTGGCCTAACTGTGCCGGCCTAACTCCAGGTTACGATTGCTTTCTCAGAGAGTGACCAAAACATACTTTACGGTGTTCCTTGTGCCAGCCAAACTTTGCTGGCCTAAATGTGCTGGCCTAACCAGGTTAGGATTATGCCTTATTGCTATTAGCTTTATGGCACAAACCTAACAAAATAGCATGCTGATGAAAGACCCATTCCACCAGCATGCCTTGTCTTTGCGCTGTCATAGAAGTGCCATAAAACACTTTGCAACAGCTTGAGGGCAGGGTGCACCACCAGGAAGGCCAGAGGCTTCCCGCTGGCACCAGGGGCCATATGGATGCCTTCCAGAGCAGGAACATCTAGCATGAGGCAGGGGGTGGTAGGGGTTGAACAGGGTGGGGGCGGGCAGTGACAGGGTAGTGAGAGGTTGGGGCCAGGAGGAGGCAGGATTGGATATGCTGGCGTGCACTGTATCCTATCCCCCTTCCTGGGCCTGATCTGCTGACACAAATCAGGGGATAGATGTCCCCTTACCCCAAGGAGACCTGAAATTCCCTACGGGATGCAGCTTAGCTCACACCAGCACCACTGCATCACAGCAAGGGACTTTTATTCAGGATCGGAATGCCCTACTATGTGCTGCATCCACAACAAAGCACAGGATCTACCTGTTTGCTTGCCCAGGAGAAGCAGCCTCTGAATGACAATGAAGATTGTCCCTGAAGCAAACGGTAATGGCAGCAAGGAAAAGGGGAGTACAATAAAGGGCCTGCCAAAAACAGGAGCCAGCGCAGGCACAAACGTTTACGAAGGGGAGACACATTTCTACTGTACGAAGTAACTGACCAACACGAAGGACAACAGTGGAACATTCAAGCCAGTTATTACTGAGTCCAGGCATTACTTTAAAGCAGTGCTCATATCGCGGCATTGGGTACAAAAGGCCAGATTTGGGGGAAAGGACTCAGGACTTGAGTCTCACGTTTTCACCTTTTGGGCTGAGTCTCACATGTCAAAGACTAGGGCACTGACTCATGACTTGGGGCACTGATTTGGAAATGAGTCAGCTATCTTGGCAACTTGAGTCAGTGAGTACAGGCATGTGCTTCATTACTTTGTTGACGCTTCCACGTCACACGCTAGAAAGACCTCTTGCAGAGATCCAGAAGGCATCATAAAGTCATGGTGGTCAGTTCTTTGTTCCCCTTCCTTCCAGTCAGAACAGGACTGGGGGGGGAGGAGAGGAGGAAGGGTTAAGACATTTGAAAATGTATTTGTTTTGGGTAGCTGGCTGCAGTGAGCATGAGGTGTGGGGAGGAGGGACATGGGACATGGAGGAAGTGGAAGGCACAGTCCAGTCAGCTTAATGGGGAGGGAGGTGGGAGAAAATTTGTCTTGTCCATCTCAGAAGGTTCAGACCCTTGATTGGATGAAAGAGTGGTCTGGCCCTGAGTGAGGGAGAGTAGAGAAGGAAGAACCCCAGGAAGAGGGCAGGTGCCGAGACCAGTTTTTTTTTCCTTTTGTTCTTCTGTTTATCAGGAGTTGTGATGTGAATGGAGGGAGGGGGTCATCACGGCAGTGTTTATGGAGCCGATGGTTTTCCTGCACTTGCTGTGGCCACACTTGCTTGAGTAACAGCAACAGGTCAGCACGGCTTTTGTGTTTTATTTACATAAATGAAAGGACTTTCAGCTGAGTGAAAAACTTTCAGCAATGCATCGCCACCAGAACGTTAACCTTAAGTATGAAACGACAACTCCAAGAACACTCCCCCGGCACCTCCCATTTTGGGGTGTGTGGAGTCGCCTGCACATGCCTGGCCCCCACCGCAGCTCACCGCCAAAAGACAAATGACTCGCAAATGTCCGCAATTTGAGTTACCATGGGGGTGCGCTAGGGCTCATGCACAAGTCCAATCACGAGTGGGGCAACGACTCACAACTCGACTCGAACTCAGTGTTGGGAACTTGGTCTCTTGTTCCCAACACTGCAAAAGGCACATACATTTTTCTTTTCCCTTTGAAATGCTCACCATAGCAATCTTGAACAGAGTAGGTTAGTGCCTATTGTGAAGGGAAAAAAGCTATGTTGGAAATGCAAGTGCACCTTTCATATACTATTCAAGATATGTGTTTAGTGCACTTGGGGATCTGTATCCAAGTACAAAATCTTTGAGTCAGACTTCAGGATCTTCAGGCAGAATGTGGGAGTTGGACTGTATGGAACAGGTTCTAAAATGACTTTCATGTGGATCTTAGCCATAAGGGTTTTATTAGCGAGATTTTCTTTGTCCTGTTCCTTTATCGATTGCTTGTTCCATATTCTGCTCTGCTTGTCTTTCACTTTAACCTGCAAAATTTCTTTAACATTTATTTTGGAATAAGCTCAATTCTCCACAGTTTCAGTTGGAGCAATTTTTTGTACAGGTTCACCAGCTCCTGTTCACATTAATTAAATCACAGTACTAAAAAGGGAGCTTGTGTAATCAAAACAAGTTTCCTTTTCTGTTCCGTGGTGCGATCAATGTGAACATGCGCTGGTAAACAACTTGTAAGGAAAAAAAATACACAATCTAGAAATAAAAACAAATGAATGGTGGGTTGCTAATGCACAAATGTTGTTCTGGAACCAAAAACTGGGAATGTTTCAGCCAAAATCCACAGAGAAATGCAAGAAGAGTAAATTCCATAAGCATCAAGGCAGTTTGCATAGGCAGGCTGACCATAAACCCCAATTATTTCAAATGGGTTTTTATTCTATGAGAGAAACTCAGAATCCTCCATTATTCCATGTTTCTCTTCATAGTGCAGTCATCATCCTGGCTGCACAGCTCTTGCACTTTCCAAGCTTCCACAGGCAGCTGCAAACACGTCTCAGGCTGGTTTTCAGGATGTTATCCATTTCTTGCCCATCTGAATTCCTTCGTCTCTAGCCAGCTGCTTTGGTCTCCCATCCAAGGCAAAACCTCAGCTGATCCGTCTTTTAGCTTTTTTAGGCAAAGCAATGGCTCAATTGAAACCGTTCCAAAGGCTTATCAGCCGATCACGCCATGCGGGAAAAATAGCTAGGTGAATTGGCCCTAAGGAAAGCAAAAGTGACATAATCCCACTAACTAAATGCTTAGATCTAGGAGTCCTTTTCCTATACTCTACCATATTGAAAATTATTATTTGGCTATTGAAATATATTCAAGTCATCTTGGTATGGAGAATATCATTGGCGCATAAGACCTTGGATATAACTTGGTATGCTGGTAACTATTTTAGGGCACAGTCCAAATGCGCTCTTGGTTTGATGCATATCACTTGCGTTGGCCCAGCATGGTCACAAACATGCCATAAGGCACATCTGCATTGCATAAGGCACTGGGTCAGTGTGGGGAGCAGTGCCAGCTCAGAGACAATGACTTACACACGGGTAAGCCGTCCCCATGCCAGCTGAGTTCAGCTGATGCACGGGCTTGAGAGGAAGGGGGAAGGGAGGAGGGAGGCAAAACAGAGTGGGGTAGGGCAGAGAGAGGGTGGCCCCATGATCAGACCAGCCGGGGGAGGGAGGTGAAGCATGGATCAGGCCAGATCCTAACCCCCATCTCTGGGCTGGTCTAGCCCAATCTGGGCTGCTCAGATTTGTGCCAGCGATTTCGCTGGCACAGATCCGAGCAGCCTCATAGAGCCGGCCTGGGCTTACCCGGGATTAAATATCCCCTTACTCTGAGGTGAGCTCCAGCGGGTGCCAAACCTGCATAGGATGCAGTGCAGGCTGGCCTACTCCCATGCAGTTTAGGATTGGGCTGTTATTTATTTTTCAAAATAAGTTTATGCCTCTCTTCTATGGCTCAAAGTGGCATACATCATAGTGAAATGCAATTTAAATTTAACTAAAACGAAATAAAAAATACAGGTATGCAACAGAACAATAAAAACAGGTACTTTGAAGCCAACTAACTGCTGTATATCATGTGAGCAGGTTCACGATAACAGCAGAAACGATAAAAGCAGCATTAAAATAAAGACTCATAAGCAATGAGTAAAACAGTGACTAAAAAGGGACCCTGGAGGATCATCCCTCCTCAAAGGCTAAGCAAAATAGATATAAATAAAGAATATGTTTAGATTTTGTAGAAAAGTCACACCCAAAGGGAATTTGCTAAAAGGAATTAGATGTTCAGGTTTTCCACCTCAGTGAACTCTTTTCCACACCGATTCCAGGCACCTTTGTGCATCTGCCACATAAACCTTGCATGTTGCCAGGGTTGCATGTTCCAGGGTACCAAGGTTTGCTGGACCATGCAAGGGTGTTGATAGTGGGATCGCTTCTCCTGGGCTCCAAGCTGCTGGTGTGTGTGTGGGTGTGTGTGTGTGTGGGGGTGTGTGCTTGCAGAGCCTTTAAACAGGGGCTTTCAAGTTCCGATTTAAAGGCTCCAACAACAGGAGGGCTGTTGGGTAGGGGTTCCAAAATCTTCTTTGACTCTGGGTGCCAGGTGTATTAGTTACGCCACTGATAGTTTCATGCAGTTTGTTTGGGACTCTCTATATGAGCTGAAAGTGAGTCCCAAATAGCAAACATTCAGAAAATATCAGTTGCTGGGAGGAAACATCAGGGCACAGGATTGGCTGCTTCTAGGGTGAAGGCCTTCCTACTCTGGGGAGATACTAGCCCTTTAACCCCAAGGCTGGACCATTTAATGCTAAGGATGTGGTTGGAGAGAGACAGCCTAGGAAGGGGCAGGCCCAGGTACTCATATGGTACCATCATAAGGTTCCATCATATGGCTGGTGATGGAAGGTCCCTGGATAGGCTGGTCCCTGAGGGCTGATCTATGGCTGTTCCCCTGGGGAGCTGGGGAAAGGGCAAGCACAAGGAAGGAGCCAGGTGGAGGAGCAAGAAGGGTGAAGTAACCCTTTGCCCACTGCTTAACTCTGAGACCACAATTCTAACCTGGAGTTAGGCCAGCATAATAGTTTGGCTGGCACAAAGGCCACCATAAAGCATGTTTGGAAGACTCTCCGAATCAGAGAGGCCAGCACACAGACGTACGCCATCCCCTCTGAAAGAGGTCTAAACATGCTTTATGGTGGTCCTTTTGCTAGCTAAACTTTGCTTGCCTAACTGCTGGCCTAATTCCAGGTTAGGATTGTGCCCTGAGATACCCTTTTGTTTCTACCCCTTTTTCCGTGGGGCCAAGGACTCAAACACCAGGTGGAGCCTCTCTTGCACCTCTCTTGCAGCAACTCTGCTGAGAAACTTACTTTACCTGATTACATGACAGTCTTTCCAATCTTCTAGAAAAGGCTTCATGCCCAGAGTAGCAAAGAGTGCACAGAATGTCAAATTGATGGGTAGAGGGGGATATCTGCCTTTAGCAGCTGTTTTTCTCCCCATAAGAACATAAGAAGAGTTCTGCTGGATCAGGCCAAAGACCCATCTAATTCAGCTTCCTGGTGCCTCAGGGAGCACACGAGATAACAAGTTGCTTGCATCCTGTTTCCACTCCCTTGCACCTGGCATTCTGAGCTGGCCTACTATAATCATAAGGAGGTTACAACCAGTGGTGTCATCGAAATGATTTAAAAACAGGTACTCACTTTTGATTGGCACGTGTCGGGACCCGCCCACCAGAAGTGACATCATAAGCCGGAAGTGATGTTGTGGCAGGAAGAGACATGAAAAAAGCCCTTTTTGAGGCCTCAGATTATTTTAAACTGACCCAACAGTATCCCACAGCACCCCCAGAACATGTTATAAAGTGACCCAACAGTTCCAAAAGTATTCGAGAGCAACCCCTGAGCAGCTCATTTTTCAATGGCAAGGCAAGGCAAGGCAAGGCCTGGCCTGGCTTGGGAAGGCAAGGCAAGTTTTAAAAAGCCACCAGCTCATTTCAGCAATTCCAAAATCTTCTGGAGACAAATTCCAACCCCCCCCCCAGGAACTGCCGCGCCTCCTCGGGAGAGGGAGCCCCAGGCAGCCTACCTGCTCACGCTGCTGCTGCTGTCGGTCTCCCTTGCTTCGCTGCACTCTGCTCCACTCGCTGCCAGGCAACTCAAACGTGCAGGAAATTCAAACATTGCAGGGAGCGGAGCGCCAATGGAGTCGACAAGTGGGCGGGCGAATGGGCAGGCCCAGCCGTAATCCTAGGAACGGGTACTCACGTACCCCCTACATGACATCACTGGTTACAACCCATCCCCATGGGTTGTAAGATGTTTGAGTGTCATAATGGCTGAAACAAACAGTGGCAGTGTCATCTACCAAAGATGGTCTTCACTAGCTGGCAAATATTGAGTAGACTTTTCCCCCCATGCAAATGCTCTAGTTTAGGGACTTTAAAGGCGGCTGAAATGGACAGGAAAACCTTCACACCATTACAGTTACATTTTGTGTTGCTCATGGAAAGATAAAGATAAACAGAACTAAGAGCCTAATCCTAACCTGAAATAAGGCCAGCACAGTTAGGCCAGCAAAGTTTGGCCTGCAGAAGGGCCACCGTAAAGTGCATTTGGACCACTCTCGAGTCAGGGAGGATGGTGCGCCTCTGTGTGCTGACGTCTCTGACTCCAAGAGTGGTCCAAACATATTTTACGGTGGCCCTTGTGCCAGTCAAACTGGCCTAACTATGCTGGCCTAACTCCAGGTTAGAGTTGTGCCCTAAATTGCTTCTGGAAATGTATTTTGTACACTATCATGTTGTTAATTTGTTGAGCAGAGAATATCTGAACAGAATATCTGGTTTCCATTAATGCCATTATAAATGATCTAATTGGGCTCATCAAAGCTAAATTCAAGCTAATCTTTACCATCAAAGTGACATTTCAACAAATTAAGGTGATACTGTCTTACCCTTGAAGAGGGAAGCATAATCCACAAAATATTGAATCCTAGTTCACTTTTTTTTTAAAAAAAGAAGACCCAATCCAAGGTGAAATGGTGTGTGAAACCTACCCACATCTCTGTTACCCCTCATCAGAGCTGGTTGCCCCCTGCACAGGGTGGAGGGTGATCGTCACCTTTGCTGATGTACAATTTAGAAGTGTAAGAAGAGAGAAGTATAAGAGAACTGCAGCAGTGGCACTCTTTGGCTGCAGTCCTATACACATTTTATTGCAAGAACAGTTGAACATAATAGGACTTGCAGCTGTTTGCGCTTGCAGTCCCACAGTGCACGACTGTGGCACAACCTTTATGACATCAGCCCAGGACATATAGCAGCAGATTACAAGATATACTGCCATAGGCCCTCAATAGGATTAGGCACTGTCATAGCTGTGCCAAAGGGGCAGGTGCTGCATCCTGCAGTGGGGGGACAGTATCTACGGGTTTCAGTATCCGCATAGGGTCCAAGAACTGAACCCCTGTGGATACCAAGGCCAGACCTATACTGTTTAAGTTTGGGGGATTGGCTTGAAGAATAATCTCCCAGTATATTTATACTGTGTATATTTATACAGTACATTTGCCTGCTTTTGTGTTAATGCAGATGATTTTACTATTGTTACTATTTACTATGGTCTATTGTTTTTATTTTATCTCATTGGAAAATACCTTGAATACATGGTGATGTAGAAAAGAAGAATATGAATCACTTAGTTTTAGCCAAGGAAAGGACTTTTCCCCCACACTAGGATTAAATGTTATTCCAGGTCAGGAAGAGGTGTTCCACTCTGAATATGTAAGACATCTCTGAGTGGATCACAACAAACTGTGGCAAGTTCTTGAAGAGATGGGAGT
>JAJKFI010038739.1:8369-22498 GCA_029204185.1 Lerista edwardsae | reverse complement strand
CACACACACACACACACACACACACACACACACACACACACACACACTTACGAAAAGCTTGCCACCACCCCTGAGAATCACTCAAAGCCTGAAAAACTGCAATGTGAGATATTTGAGAAGAGCAAGCCTACCCTTCCCACCAGCTAGGGAGAATGAGAGAAATTCACTAGATGGAACCTGGCAGGCTACAGTGAAAAGGGGAGATGGCCCACCAAAGCTGTAGTCCTATCCATTGTAGAGTAAGTTCCATTGACTATAATGGGACTTACTTCTGAGTAGACATGCATCAAATTGGGCCCTGCCTCATCACAGGCCACTGGGGTTTTAAAAGGCTGTGGCTCTGCCTCTCCCTGGCTGGCGCTACTGTGTCAGCTGTGGCTTGTTCCCACTCTCCCGGCCTGCCTGCCTCCCGAGTAGTCCCTCTCCCTGCTGGGGCTGCTGTCCTGCCACTCAGGGTGCCGCTCTTTGCCTGCTGGAGTGAGAGCCTTTCCTCTGAGGCCCTGTAGCTTGCCTTGGGCCACCTGGCCCTGGCATGGGGTGCAGCTGGGGAGGTTGAACTGCCTGTAGTGTGCAATGGACGTTTCCTCCATGAATATGTCCAATCCCCCTTTAAAGGCACCTAGGCTTCCCCTTGTACATATTCTCACCCTTCTGCAGTCCCCTGGCTCCTGGATGCAGAGAGAGAGAGAGAGAGAGAGCAAAGTACTGAGCACACGGGGGGGTGGGGGTGGCTGCTGCTGCGGCTTTAATGTTTGGATCTGGAAAAGATCAGCCCAGCTGAATGTTAGACTCTGCCCCCCCCACCATTCTCAATTCCATTCCTGAGAACACCTCCTCTCCTCATTCACACACATTCCACATTTTGGAGCTGAAAGTAGCCACTTGAAAAGCCTCCACAGCTGCATGCTTACTTACTCCTTGGTTGACTCCTGACTTCCCAAAGCAAACAAGTACACACTGTAGTACTCCTCTCAGCAGTCTTCAGCTAGCCTCTTCGGGTCCACATGCAAAGCAAGGAGCCCATGCGCTTTAGTGCCCCTCCCACCTCTGCTCTAGTGCCCCTCCCACCTTTGCTCAGCAATCTTTGGCTGGCTGCCTCACTGGTCTCCTCGCTTCCACAAAGCAGCATTGCTTTAGTGTCCCTCCCACCTCTGCTTAGCAGTCCTCAGTACTTCTTCCTGATGAGGAACAACAAAAATGCACTTCCACTTTAAATGTGATCCAGGGCAAACCAGGATAGACTTCAAATGGGGGCACTGGGACAGCCTCCCTAAACCGGGATAATCCCGGTCAAAACGGGACATCTGGTAAGCCTACTCCTGCATGCTACCCCATCATAGCAGGCAGCACAGCCAGTTTTTGACACTGCTACATGCTATGGCAGGGAAAACCATAGGATTGGGCTATGAATCACAACGGACTTATCACTATTTATTTCAGTGGTACAGCATTTCTTCAAATACTGCCCAATACAATAATAATGTCATTGTTCTGAGCATTTTCCATGTCTTTAAGGGTGCAATCCTAACTGGCACCGAAGCAAGCAGGCTGGCATGGCTGCGCTGTATCCAGCGCAAGTTAGGAGCTGGCCGGAGCCTCCATGTGGCAAGGGCAAGTTCGCGCCCTTACCCCAGGGTAGGTGCCAGCTGCCCCAATGGGCTTGCTCGGATCTGCTCACCCCCTGCCCAGACCTCCGCTGAATTCTATCCCCACTCCAGGGCTTGGAAGCCTGACATAGGGCTTGTCTGCACCATACCAGCAAAATAACTGGTGCTGACTCAAGAAGCCCCATTGAACAGGCTGAGGCATTATTTGGGAGGAAGGGGACAAATGTCTGCTTGTATCTAACACAGGATTCCATGATGGCTGTTTGGAGCTACCACTCTTGTGCTGGATAGGATTGAGCCCTTAGACTTGGAACAAAATGAGCATCCGTGTAAGGCCAATCAACTCATGAGATTCAGAAGGGAGCAATTGCAATTATACAGTAATTTACTAAAATAGAGTTTTAGCAAAGTGTTCAGTAAAATAATCAATAATCAGTCCTAGCGAAATGTGTTTCTGCACATGAAGGAATGCATGTACAATGTATTTGGTGTACTGAAGAAAGGAGGGAAAAGGAACAAGAAAAAGAGGCTTCAGAAAAATCCAACTCTTTTACCTTGGACCCTAAGTTAATATGGGGAGGTGGGGTGAGATGTTGTGGGGTGAGATCCTGTTGGGAGCAGGATGTTGTAGATACAGAACAGAGCTCAGAGCACCTGTATATTGGATATGCAAGTTAAGTAATTGGATATGCAAGTCAAAGCACCTGTATCAGATATGCAAGTCAAGTCATCTGGGAAGACTTGTCTGTGTGCGCGTGTGTTCAGAAGCCCTTCCCCTAAGAGAGACGCCCAGAATCTCATATATACATTTTCCTCTAACCCTATAAATATTGGGAAGTGGCAGATTGCATTTTTTGTGTGCGGCCTGATGGAAAGATCCCTGTTTGAGTTTTTGTGTGTGCGTGTGCATGCTCACACACCCACACACATACACTTCTTGTTCACTGTGTTACCAGAGTGCTAATTGTTCCTGCCTTGGTATGTTAACGTTTCATCCTGTGTGTGGGTGTGCAATCCATTAGCACATTGACAGGGCTCTGACCTATTGAGAAAATGCAAATACAGATATTTGAATATCTTTAGCTCTGGAGCACATCACAGTTCTACAATGGCATGAGTTCTTGGTCACAGCAAAGGATTCTAAAATCCCTTTTCCTCAAATCTGTGACAAGATCAGATGGCTTGTCAAACGCTGTGTTCAAGTTGGCATTTTCAGCTTGACCCCTCAGGTTAAGCAGTGTCCAAGGTTCTTAAAATAACCCATTGATATGTATAGATTTGAAAAAGTAGTTCAAAAACACATGGATTGTAACAGATGGCTGGGGGCTTGTTTCTGAAGCCAATTCTTGGCTCTCAATAAATTGGCCAAAACAATCAGTAGAACAATAAAGTATTGTACAGTACTGTGCTTCCATTTATGGCCTGATCCCTAATCCCTAGCTCTTTAAAACATATGACTATCACAATTCAACACAATGAATATCTTCAGAATGAAGATCCATTCCGCTGCTTACATAAACTTTCCCCACATCTCTTCATCTTGGGGTGAATGTGAAGACAATAATAAGAAAAAAGCAATAAATATGAAGAAAAGCTCCTTTTCAATGGCTGCACCAACCCCCAACCCCCCAATTGCATATCAATTACTCAGGCAGTCCAATCCTATCTATATTCCCATGTAGCAATGCGGTGGTTCTGGCACAGCTACCACTGTATCGCACAAGGAATTTTCAGCCACTGGAGGTCTCCTCAGAGTCAGGGGACATTTGTCACTTTGCCTACGGGTAAACCTCAACAGCAGCAAGGGGTCAACTCAGACCTGCAGCAGCTCAATCACCGGTGCAAGATCATATTGACCTGGGAAAGCAGATCAGGTCTAGGAAGGGGTTGTGATTTGCCATGGACTATCACTGCTGATCCTGCCCCAGGTGTGATCCACCCACCTCCTCTCTCCTTCCCCATTCCATCCACCTCCTTCCTCATTCAGCCCTCTCCCCACCTCTCTCTAATCCTCTGCACAGTCTTACCTGCATGATTCCAGCAGGTTTCTGTGGGTCCACTGGCACACGAGAGGCCACTTCAGCTTCCCCACCAGTGGGTCCACTGCACCCATTGGCAGAAGTTGCTTTGTGACCGCCCTAAAGCTCACTCCACCAGTGCAATGCTAGCCATGCTGGCAAGGGAGGGTATTGAGCCATTCTTGACTTTGGGGCAGGAAGGGTGCCTGTTTCGAATGTTATCCCATGTTCTTATGCAAATCGTCCATCACTCTTAAGGTCCACATTTAGCGTTCTGCCCTGGATTTTCCTGCTGCGGTGATCACTTTCAGAAGCCAGCCACATGGTGATTCTCCCAGAAGTCCAAGCATTTTGTTTTGCTTGAATGTTGCATCAGCAGGCAGCCTCCTTCAGTAAATTAATGGCAGAGTAGGCTAATCTCATTTGTATCTGTTGTTACAGCTCAATAATGTATAAGGAGCATCAGACTGTACAATTCTTAAAATGGATGGTAGGGCTGTTTAAATTAACAGGAGGAAAAGAGGCAGTTCAGTACCAAAATCCACTACCCCCCCCCAAAAAAAATTAAGCTGCTACTGCTAAAAACATGAGGTAGAAGAGGCAAGACAAGACAAGATTCATCAGGTGGTGCTGCATCAAGTCAGAAGGAAGCAGTTTGTCATCCATTATATGCCTGCAATCATATATAACAGTCATTTATTTAACATGAGATGCACCCTATAAGATTCAATAGGAAAACAGGAGAAGGAATAGAAGCCTCTTCCGTACAGTAATTGCGCAAGATGTTATCTTTAGGGGAGTCAGTACATTATTGGGCATCACCTGTAAAAGACAATAAGGGAGGTTTCATTCTTATCTGGAAAGTTTTCAAAATGTGCATTTTTCTGCTTGGAATGGAGACTGTGCTATTAAAGAAGACTAGCACTGTTTCTTCTAAAACTAAGAGGCATCAGACAAAGAAAGTAATCCAGCATCTGCTATTGCCCTTTTATTGATTGTGGGAAACCTCTGTAATAAATGGCCAGCATTAGAGACCACAGGCAAGTGTGCAACATTTGGTGTTGAGTTCATGCTGCTAGAGATGGATACATAGAAAGGGTATTACTTAAGGAATGACCTGTATTGCTTTCCTGTTCATGAAAAAGAGGCAAGTTGCTGAAATTGACTAAAATCTGGAGTGGAGCGCTTTAATCAATCTCCAGGGCCATTTATTATAGGCATGTTGTAAAGCAATAGAGAACATAGCTCAGTTCCTATAAATCATAGCCAGGCATGTCTTCTTCTTTCCTTTGTATGGACCTAAAAATATCTCATTTCCAATTTTCCAGCAGTCTAAATATCCGAGGCATTATGTGCATAGGTGAGAGCAGAGTCCTCATGGTTAGGGTTATGTTATATTATCTATGTTAAGGAAAGAGTCGGTTCATACATACAGAACAGCTAAACAATATGAAACATTGGATCACTCTGGAAATGAGTACAGTGTGACATAATTAACAGCATCACAGGTTTCTTTGGAAAACTCATCTTCCTAGTATGTTTAGCATTCTGTTGACTGCTAGGACTGAATTGACTGACAGGAGCAACAACTAGACTTAGGTTGCAATCCTATCCACAATCCTATCCTAATCCTTGTAGACAGATAGGATTGGGCTCTGAAGCACCTTATTTGTAAAAAAAGGTAAAGGTTTCCACACGACCAAATGGTCTAGTCGTGACCGACTGTAGGGGGCGGTGCTCATCTCCGTTTCAAAGCCTGTAGAGCCGGCGTTTTGTCCGAGGACAAGCTTCCGTGGTCATGTGGCCGGCATGACTCTACGCCGTAGCGCACAGAATGCCGTTACCTTCCCACCGAAGTGGTCCCTATTTATCTACTTGCATTTAGGTGTTTTTGAACTGCTAGGTTGGCAGGAGCTGGGACAAGCGATGGGAGCTCACGCCGTCGCGCAGTCTAGAACTCCCAACCTTGCGGTTGAAAGCCCAGCAACAGCGGATTAACTCGCTGCGCCACCACGTCCCACACCTTATGTGTCTGTACCCCTTAATAAAAGACAGAAACTTGAGGGCCACCATCAGGAGTTGCCATTGCCAAGGACCTACTGAAGCCCATGCCCCAGCAGGAAGCCCACTGCTGAGCACACAAGCCCCAAGGTCCTCCTGCTCCTCCTCTTTACTAAGGCTGTAAACTTTAAGGCTATTAGCTATATTACTGAGAGCGCAATCCTAACCTGGAGTTAGGCTGGCACAGTTAGGTCAGCAAAGCTTGGCTGGCAACAGGGACATAGTAAAGCGTGTTTGGACCCCACTTGGAGTCAGGGAGGATGGAGCAGGTCTGTGTGCTGGCCTCTCTGACAAGGCACAATCCTAACCTGGAATTAGGCCGGCATAGTTAGGCTAGCAAAGTTTGGTCGGGCAGAAGGGACACTGTAAAGTATGTTTGGACCACTCTCAGAACACAATCCTAAACTGGAGTTAGGCCGTCATAAACTAAGTCAGCAAAGTTTGGACAGCACAGGACCCACCATAAAGTGTGTCTGGACTAGTCTTGGAGTCAGGGAGGATGGCTCACGTCTGTGTCCTTGCCTCTCTGACTCCGAGAGTGGTCCAAACATACTTTACAGTATCCCTTGTGCTGGCCAAACTTTGCTAGCTTAGCATATACCGGCCTAACTCATTTTAGGATTGCGCCCACAGAGTCAGAGAGGTCAGCGCACAGACGTGCACTATCCTTCCTGACTCCAAGAGTGGTCCAAGCATGCTTTACGGTGGCCCTTGTGCCAGACAAACTTTGCTGGCCTAACTGTGCCGGCCTAACTCCAGGTTACGATTGCTTTCTCAGAGAGTGACCAAAACATACTTTACGGTGTTCCTTGTGCCAGCCAAACTTTGCTGGCCTAAATGTGCTGGCCTAACCAGGTTAGGATTATGCCTTATTGCTATTAGCTTTATGGCACAAACCTAACAAAATAGCATGCTGATGAAAGACCCATTCCACCAGCATGCCTTGTCTTTGCGCTGTCATAGAAGTGCCATAAAACACTTTGCAACAGCTTGAGGGCAGGGTGCACCACCAGGAAGGCCAGAGGCTTCCCGCTGGCACCAGGGGCCATATGGATGCCTTCCAGAGCAGGAACATCTAGCATGAGGCAGGGGGTGGTAGGGGTTGAACAGGGTGGGGGCGGGCAGTGACAGGGTAGTGAGAGGTTGGGGCCAGGAGGAGGCAGGATTGGATATGCTGGCGTGCACTGTATCCTATCCCCCTTCCTGGGCCTGATCTGCTGACACAAATCAGGGGATAGATGTCCCCTTACCCCAAGGAGACCTGAAATTCCCTACGGGATGCAGCTTAGCTCACACCAGCACCACTGCATCACAGCAAGGGACTTTTATTCAGGATCGGAATGCCCTACTATGTGCTGCATCCACAACAAAGCACAGGATCTACCTGTTTGCTTGCCCAGGAGAAGCAGCCTCTGAATGACAATGAAGATTGTCCCTGAAGCAAACGGTAATGGCAGCAAGGAAAAGGGGAGTACAATAAAGGGCCTGCCAAAAACAGGAGCCAGCGCAGGCACAAACGTTTACGAAGGGGAGACACATTTCTACTGTACGAAGTAACTGACCAACACGAAGGACAACAGTGGAACATTCAAGCCAGTTATTACTGAGTCCAGGCATTACTTTAAAGCAGTGCTCATATCGCGGCATTGGGTACAAAAGGCCAGATTTGGGGGAAAGGACTCAGGACTTGAGTCTCACGTTTTCACCTTTTGGGCTGAGTCTCACATGTCAAAGACTAGGGCACTGACTCATGACTTGGGGCACTGATTTGGAAATGAGTCAGCTATCTTGGCAACTTGAGTCAGTGAGTACAGGCATGTGCTTCATTACTTTGTTGACGCTTCCACGTCACACGCTAGAAAGACCTCTTGCAGAGATCCAGAAGGCATCATAAAGTCATGGTGGTCAGTTCTTTGTTCCCCTTCCTTCCAGTCAGAACAGGACTGGGGGGGGGAGGAGAGGAGGAAGGGTTAAGACATTTGAAAATGTATTTGTTTTGGGTAGCTGGCTGCAGTGAGCATGAGGTGTGGGGAGGAGGGACATGGGACATGGAGGAAGTGGAAGGCACAGTCCAGTCAGCTTAATGGGGAGGGAGGTGGGAGAAAATTTGTCTTGTCCATCTCAGAAGGTTCAGACCCTTGATTGGATGAAAGAGTGGTCTGGCCCTGAGTGAGGGAGAGTAGAGAAGGAAGAACCCCAGGAAGAGGGCAGGTGCCGAGACCAGTTTTTTTTTCCTTTTGTTCTTCTGTTTATCAGGAGTTGTGATGTGAATGGAGGGAGGGGGTCATCACGGCAGTGTTTATGGAGCCGATGGTTTTCCTGCACTTGCTGTGGCCACACTTGCTTGAGTAACAGCAACAGGTCAGCACGGCTTTTGTGTTTTATTTACATAAATGAAAGGACTTTCAGCTGAGTGAAAAACTTTCAGCAATGCATCGCCACCAGAACGTTAACCTTAAGTATGAAACGACAACTCCAAGAACACTCCCCCGGCACCTCCCATTTTGGGGTGTGTGGAGTCGCCTGCACATGCCTGGCCCCCACCGCAGCTCACCGCCAAAAGACAAATGACTCGCAAATGTCCGCAATTTGAGTTACCATGGGGGTGCGCTAGGGCTCATGCACAAGTCCAATCACGAGTGGGGCAACGACTCACAACTCGACTCGAACTCAGTGTTGGGAACTTGGTCTCTTGTTCCCAACACTGCAAAAGGCACATACATTTTTCTTTTCCCTTTGAAATGC
This sequence comes from Lerista edwardsae, assembly GCA_029204185.1. Taxonomy (NCBI): domain Eukaryota; kingdom Metazoa; phylum Chordata; class Lepidosauria; order Squamata; family Scincidae; genus Lerista; species Lerista edwardsae. The sequence continues at coordinate 14,067 of JAJKFI010038739.1, read as the reverse complement.
TCACCATAGCAATCTTGAACAGAGTAGGTTAGTGCCTATTGTGAAGGGAAAAAAGCTATGTTGGAAATGCAAGTGCACCTTTCATATACTATTCAAGATATGTGTTTAGTGCACTTGGGGATCTGTATCCAAGTACAAAATCTTTGAGTCAGACTTCAGGATCTTCAGGCAGAATGTGGGAGTTGGACTGTATGGAACAGGTTCTAAAATGACTTTCATGTGGATCTTAGCCATAAGGGTTTTATTAGCGAGATTTTCTTTGTCCTGTTCCTTTATCGATTGCTTGTTCCATATTCTGCTCTGCTTGTCTTTCACTTTAACCTGCAAAATTTCTTTAACATTTATTTTGGAATAAGCTCAATTCTCCACAGTTTCAGTTGGAGCAATTTTTTGTACAGGTTCACCAGCTCCTGTTCACATTAATTAAATCACAGTACTAAAAAGGGAGCTTGTGTAATCAAAACAAGTTTCCTTTTCTGTTCCGTGGTGCGATCAATGTGAACATGCGCTGGTAAACAACTTGTAAGGAAAAAAAATACACAATCTAGAAATAAAAACAAATGAATGGTGGGTTGCTAATGCACAAATGTTGTTCTGGAACCAAAAACTGGGAATGTTTCAGCCAAAATCCACAGAGAAATGCAAGAAGAGTAAATTCCATAAGCATCAAGGCAGTTTGCATAGGCAGGCTGACCATAAACCCCAATTATTTCAAATGGGTTTTTATTCTATGAGAGAAACTCAGAATCCTCCATTATTCCATGTTTCTCTTCATAGTGCAGTCATCATCCTGGCTGCACAGCTCTTGCACTTTCCAAGCTTCCACAGGCAGCTGCAAACACGTCTCAGGCTGGTTTTCAGGATGTTATCCATTTCTTGCCCATCTGAATTCCTTCGTCTCTAGCCAGCTGCTTTGGTCTCCCATCCAAGGCAAAACCTCAGCTGATCCGTCTTTTAGCTTTTTTAGGCAAAGCAATGGCTCAATTGAAACCGTTCCAAAGGCTTATCAGCCGATCACGCCATGCGGGAAAAATAGCTAGGTGAATTGGCCCTAAGGAAAGCAAAAGTGACATAATCCCACTAACTAAATGCTTAGATCTAGGAGTCCTTTTCCTATACTCTACCATATTGAAAATTATTATTTGGCTATTGAAATATATTCAAGTCATCTTGGTATGGAGAATATCATTGGCGCATAAGACCTTGGATATAACTTGGTATGCTGGTAACTATTTTAGGGCACAGTCCAAATGCGCTCTTGGTTTGATGCATATCACTTGCGTTGGCCCAGCATGGTCACAAACATGCCATAAGGCACATCTGCATTGCATAAGGCACTGGGTCAGTGTGGGGAGCAGTGCCAGCTCAGAGACAATGACTTACACACGGGTAAGCCGTCCCCATGCCAGCTGAGTTCAGCTGATGCACGGGCTTGAGAGGAAGGGGGAAGGGAGGAGGGAGGCAAAACAGAGTGGGGTAGGGCAGAGAGAGGGTGGCCCCATGATCAGACCAGCCGGGGGAGGGAGGTGAAGCATGGATCAGGCCAGATCCTAACCCCCATCTCTGGGCTGGTCTAGCCCAATCTGGGCTGCTCAGATTTGTGCCAGCGATTTCGCTGGCACAGATCCGAGCAGCCTCATAGAGCCGGCCTGGGCTTACCCGGGATTAAATATCCCCTTACTCTGAGGTGAGCTCCAGCGGGTGCCAAACCTGCATAGGATGCAGTGCAGGCTGGCCTACTCCCATGCAGTTTAGGATTGGGCTGTTATTTATTTTTCAAAATAAGTTTATGCCTCTCTTCTATGGCTCAAAGTGGCATACATCATAGTGAAATGCAATTTAAATTTAACTAAAACGAAATAAAAAATACAGGTATGCAACAGAACAATAAAAACAGGTACTTTGAAGCCAACTAACTGCTGTATATCATGTGAGCAGGTTCACGATAACAGCAGAAACGATAAAAGCAGCATTAAAATAAAGACTCATAAGCAATGAGTAAAACAGTGACTAAAAAGGGACCCTGGAGGATCATCCCTCCTCAAAGGCTAAGCAAAATAGATATAAATAAAGAATATGTTTAGATTTTGTAGAAAAGTCACACCCAAAGGGAATTTGCTAAAAGGAATTAGATGTTCAGGTTTTCCACCTCAGTGAACTCTTTTCCACACCGATTCCAGGCACCTTTGTGCATCTGCCACATAAACCTTGCATGTTGCCAGGGTTGCATGTTCCAGGGTACCAAGGTTTGCTGGACCATGCAAGGGTGTTGATAGTGGGATCGCTTCTCCTGGGCTCCAAGCTGCTGGTGTGTGTGTGGGTGTGTGTGTGTGTGGGGGTGTGTGCTTGCAGAGCCTTTAAACAGGGGCTTTCAAGTTCCGATTTAAAGGCTCCAACAACAGGAGGGCTGTTGGGTAGGGGTTCCAAAATCTTCTTTGACTCTGGGTGCCAGGTGTATTAGTTACGCCACTGATAGTTTCATGCAGTTTGTTTGGGACTCTCTATATGAGCTGAAAGTGAGTCCCAAATAGCAAACATTCAGAAAATATCAGTTGCTGGGAGGAAACATCAGGGCACAGGATTGGCTGCTTCTAGGGTGAAGGCCTTCCTACTCTGGGGAGATACTAGCCCTTTAACCCCAAGGCTGGACCATTTAATGCTAAGGATGTGGTTGGAGAGAGACAGCCTAGGAAGGGGCAGGCCCAGGTACTCATATGGTACCATCATAAGGTTCCATCATATGGCTGGTGATGGAAGGTCCCTGGATAGGCTGGTCCCTGAGGGCTGATCTATGGCTGTTCCCCTGGGGAGCTGGGGAAAGGGCAAGCACAAGGAAGGAGCCAGGTGGAGGAGCAAGAAGGGTGAAGTAACCCTTTGCCCACTGCTTAACTCTGAGACCACAATTCTAACCTGGAGTTAGGCCAGCATAATAGTTTGGCTGGCACAAAGGCCACCATAAAGCATGTTTGGAAGACTCTCCGAATCAGAGAGGCCAGCACACAGACGTACGCCATCCCCTCTGAAAGAGGTCTAAACATGCTTTATGGTGGTCCTTTTGCTAGCTAAACTTTGCTTGCCTAACTGCTGGCCTAATTCCAGGTTAGGATTGTGCCCTGAGATACCCTTTTGTTTCTACCCCTTTTTCCGTGGGGCCAAGGACTCAAACACCAGGTGGAGCCTCTCTTGCACCTCTCTTGCAGCAACTCTGCTGAGAAACTTACTTTACCTGATTACATGACAGTCTTTCCAATCTTCTAGAAAAGGCTTCATGCCCAGAGTAGCAAAGAGTGCACAGAATGTCAAATTGATGGGTAGAGGGGGATATCTGCCTTTAGCAGCTGTTTTTCTCCCCATAAGAACATAAGAAGAGTTCTGCTGGATCAGGCCAAAGACCCATCTAATTCAGCTTCCTGGTGCCTCAGGGAGCACACGAGATAACAAGTTGCTTGCATCCTGTTTCCACTCCCTTGCACCTGGCATTCTGAGCTGGCCTACTATAATCATAAGGAGGTTACAACCAGTGGTGTCATCGAAATGATTTAAAAACAGGTACTCACTTTTGATTGGCACGTGTCGGGACCCGCCCACCAGAAGTGACATCATAAGCCGGAAGTGATGTTGTGGCAGGAAGAGACATGAAAAAAGCCCTTTTTGAGGCCTCAGATTATTTTAAACTGACCCAACAGTATCCCACAGCACCCCCAGAACATGTTATAAAGTGACCCAACAGTTCCAAAAGTATTCGAGAGCAACCCCTGAGCAGCTCATTTTTCAATGGCAAGGCAAGGCAAGGCAAGGCCTGGCCTGGCTTGGGAAGGCAAGGCAAGTTTTAAAAAGCCACCAGCTCATTTCAGCAATTCCAAAATCTTCTGGAGACAAATTCCAACCCCCCCCCCAGGAACTGCCGCGCCTCCTCGGGAGAGGGAGCCCCAGGCAGCCTACCTGCTCACGCTGCTGCTGCTGTCGGTCTCCCTTGCTTCGCTGCACTCTGCTCCACTCGCTGCCAGGCAACTCAAACGTGCAGGAAATTCAAACATTGCAGGGAGCGGAGCGCCAATGGAGTCGACAAGTGGGCGGGCGAATGGGCAGGCCCAGCCGTAATCCTAGGAACGGGTACTCACGTACCCCCTACATGACATCACTGGTTACAACCCATCCCCATGGGTTGTAAGATGTTTGAGTGTCATAATGGCTGAAACAAACAGTGGCAGTGTCATCTACCAAAGATGGTCTTCACTAGCTGGCAAATATTGAGTAGACTTTTCCCCCCATGCAAATGCTCTAGTTTAGGGACTTTAAAGGCGGCTGAAATGGACAGGAAAACCTTCACACCATTACAGTTACATTTTGTGTTGCTCATGGAAAGATAAAGATAAACAGAACTAAGAGCCTAATCCTAACCTGAAATAAGGCCAGCACAGTTAGGCCAGCAAAGTTTGGCCTGCAGAAGGGCCACCGTAAAGTGCATTTGGACCACTCTCGAGTCAGGGAGGATGGTGCGCCTCTGTGTGCTGACGTCTCTGACTCCAAGAGTGGTCCAAACATATTTTACGGTGGCCCTTGTGCCAGTCAAACTGGCCTAACTATGCTGGCCTAACTCCAGGTTAGAGTTGTGCCCTAAATTGCTTCTGGAAATGTATTTTGTACACTATCATGTTGTTAATTTGTTGAGCAGAGAATATCTGAACAGAATATCTGGTTTCCATTAATGCCATTATAAATGATCTAATTGGGCTCATCAAAGCTAAATTCAAGCTAATCTTTACCATCAAAGTGACATTTCAACAAATTAAGGTGATACTGTCTTACCCTTGAAGAGGGAAGCATAATCCACAAAATATTGAATCCTAGTTCACTTTTTTTTTAAAAAAAGAAGACCCAATCCAAGGTGAAATGGTGTGTGAAACCTACCCACATCTCTGTTACCCCTCATCAGAGCTGGTTGCCCCCCTGCACAGGGTGGAGGGTGATCGTCACCTTTGCTGATGTACAATTTAGAAGTGTAAGAAGAGAGAAGTATAAGAGAACTGCAGCAGTGGCACTCTTTGGCTGCAGTCCTATACACATTTTATTGCAAGAACAGTTGAACATAATAGGACTTGCAGCTGTTTGCGCTTGCAGTCCCACAGTGCACGACTGTGGCACAACCTTTATGACATCAGCCCAGGACATATAGCAGCAGATTACAAGATATACTGCCATAGGCCCTCAATAGGATTAGGCACTGTCATAGCTGTGCCAAAGGGGCAGGTGCTGCATCCTGCAGTGGGGGGACAGTATCTACGGGTTTCAGTATCCGCATAGGGTCCAAGAACTGAACCCCTGTGGATACCAAGGCCAGACCTATACTGTTTAAGTTTGGGGGATTGGCTTGAAGAATAATCTCCCAGTATATTTATACTGTGTATATTTATACAGTACATTTGCCTGCTTTTGTGTTAATGCAGATGATTTTACTATTGTTACTATTTACTATGGTCTATTGTTTTTATTTTATCTCATTGGAAAATACCTTGAATACATGGTGATGTAGAAAAGAAGAATATGAATCACTTAGTTTTAGCCAAGGAAAGGACTTTTCCCCCACACTAGGATTAAATGTTATTCCAGGTCAGGAAGAGGTGTTCCACTCTGAATATGTAAGACATCTCTGAGTGGATCACAACAAACTGTGGCAAGTTCTTGAAGAGATGGGAGT
>JAJKFI010038724.1:0-68452 GCA_029204185.1 Lerista edwardsae | reverse complement strand
GAGAGGAAAATAGTATTAGAGAAAACATCAAAACAAAGCTTATAAAGAAAGCAACAGAGCAATAAAGAAAGCTAATTAAAATTTTGAGTAGATAGTAAAGAATAGTTTTTTTTAAAAGAAAAGGATAATGAAATCTACATAAAACAAAGGGAAAGAAAAGAGAAAACAAATTAGAACTATTACCTAGAATGTCAATAGAGCATAAAACCTTATTTTTGTTCACCAAAATAATTGCCAGAACTTAAAATAGAACTCACTGCAGAAAGGTCTGGATGACAAACTGTAAAGAGTCTCAACAGACAATATGCTTTTGTCTGTTGAGAATAATAATTGAAAATGATTTACCCAATCTGGGGTATATAGCTTTCATCTCTAGTTACTAGAGATAGACCTACTTACCTGAAAAGCCACATATAGGTGGCCATTGGAACTGAAAACCCAATAAATAGATAAAAATATAAAACAAGAAACAGATTACTCGAAATTACATGAGCAGTTACAATTACCTGGGCTTCAGAAACCACACTAATGTAGGGAAGTTGAATAAACAAAATACGATATCAGAATATTCTACAATATAATACTCCTCCTACTCAGTAAGCTATTTAATAAAATCATATTTGACAGTAAGCAGGCAGGCCAGGGAGGGAGTTTTTTGTGAACAGAAGTCTCCAGTTTGGAAACCGCTGCCTATACCATACAAGCCAAGCCAAGGTAATTCTTCAAATGGAAAGCAGTCAACACAACTCAACTCATTAATCATTCTTCATGCATTGCTTAGGTTACAAAATCTTATAATGACAACAGGAAGATCCAGAAAACAAGTGAACTTCCATTACATGGAATAATATCAACAGCCCTAGTTTCAAATGCATGTAAAAAACAATATGAAGTCATAAAACTAAGAAGCAGATAGTCTGAGATTATCTATCATGGTCAGATTGAGTTAAGTAGCATAAAAGTCAATTCTTAATGCTTGCAGGCATAAATACTATTTTATTGTCACTATGGGCATTTACACACAAATCCTTATACACCAGGAAGGAATTTTGAAAGTATTTTCCCTAAGCATGCTGACTTTTCTCACATCACTGCATTATATTTGTTAAAAGTTAAAATAAATTGGATGCCACAACTTATCTCACCATTTCTTTCAAGCAAGAGAGGGTCAGAATGTTTCTTGCCTATATCTGCAAAGGACCGAACAAGGGGAATTCGATTACTGAATTTTTTCTCGTTCTGATGATGATGTCTTTTTAGAAGAGCTTCTCTGACATTATCTCTCATAGATTCATCCAAGTGACCAGAAGCTATCATGTTATCCAACACCATATCTATCAAAGGAAAGGAAAAATTCAATCAAAATTCAGTGTGGGCTATCTATATTAAGTGTTTTATCAAAACACATCTGAAATTGATTTAAGATAAATTCCACTTGAGTGCCATCCTTAAGACTCCCCTTTGATAAAAGGGAAACGGGACACAGCTAAACCAGTGGTTCTCAAACCAGGACCCACTTTCTAGAATGACAATCTTTCTGGGACCCATCAGAAGTGATGTCATGGCCAAAAGTGCCATTGCTGTGATGCCAGAGCCTGCTGCTTTCCTGAGAATGCAGCAATAAGTTCAGTTATTTCTCAGGCATTTTCCAATAGAAAAGTGAATTGGAAGGAAAAAAAGCCAATTTACAACATTGACCCAAGCAAAGTAACCACATAGCACTCCCCTTTTCCAGTGTCCTATCTTCCCATATTTTTCAATAAGGCTGTTCTAGGTGCTTTGTGACCCACCTGAAATTGGGCTCGCGACCCACTGGTGGATCCCGACCCACAGTATAGGAACCACTGTACTAAACTATTCTTCGATAAAAATGCATACCTACATTCAAAATACAGTATAGTATGCTAGACCATCAACCTTCGCCATAATCTGATAACTGTCTGCTGCAGTTCTAGAGTTTTCATGGTAAACCTTATGATTCCTCTGTGCTCTGACTGTCATCTACCAAAGTGCACAGCACAGGGTTTAAAACTCCTGGGAGGAACGTGAGTTTACAACTTGTGTGTCAACACTGTTCTTAGATTCTTCCCTCCCCAGCCATACTGGCACAGTCACAAGTGGCATTCCTGTTTACAGTAGATATGGTGTGCATGTACACACACACACACACACACACACACACACACACACACACACACACACAGAGAGAGAGAGAGAGAGAGAGAGAGAGACAGACAGACAGACAGACAGACAGACAGACAGACAGACAGACAGAGCTAATGCCCAAGACTTATTCGAACAGCACAGGAACCCATCCTTGATATAGCCCTTCACTCATTCATAGCTATTATCTCAGATAGAGAAACTGATATCCCATTGTTGTGAAATCCTACTGATATTAATAGAATGTAAGCACTACTTCACCAGTTGCTGAACTGCAGGCCTTAATTTATTGCCATAAGGAGTCTTACAAGTGGGATAGAGCTATCACCCATCTTTCTAATAAGATCAGGAACAGATCCTGATCCTTCCTCTTCGGCTTAGACTATATAATCACGCCTCGGCATCCATGGGGGTTCCGTTCCCAGAACCCCTGTAGATGCCAAAATCCACAGGTGAGGGCATGTTGTGCCTCAGAACACCATCCAGATGCAACCAGATCACAGCTCTGGTTATGTTCAACATGTACAGGTCTGACCTCTACCACAGGTTTGGAACTTGTGGTTAGTTAAAATCTCAGGTTCCAAATACATGGCTATGGAGGCGAGACCTGTATTATGTTTATACAATATGGGTGCATATTACATTAAACTACTTTATCTGTATAATTTATCAAGGGTGAGATGGAGAGAAGCTTGCATTGGTGTGATGGCTAGGGAGCCATTTCATTTTGTGGAATCCATGTATAATTTATAGGCATATATTTTCATGTAATTCAAATCATCAGCCAAAAATTTCAGTACCACAAAATTTTTAAAAATAGGCCTTATTTAGAAGTGGACAATTTGGAAGGTATACATTCTTACTTACAGTTAACCTTCAAACACGAAACTCTCAAAAGCACAGTATAGAACAAAACACAAAATTCAAGGAACAAAATCATGTCAAAGGCTCAGTGATGGGATCCATTCTTTTGCCCACTCTGGTGAAAGTATGAATTATCAGTTCTCAACTCCTGATAGGTTTTGCATAAAAACTGACTGCATGTCAGCAGTAGGTTTTATTAGGGTTGTGGTTGCATAAGGTGAAACATTATAATAATTGGTTCCCAAACTGACCTGGCTCACAAAACATCCACAGCCTCTTCTTCCCAGCTCAACTGGGTGCTGCCATCTCGAATCTCAGAACTCGCATGAGATTTAAGATGGAGGTATTCATCTCATGAGCTAACCAAGATTCCAGTTCTTGGGAGAAGAAGGGACTCTTCAATTATATTCAAATTATATAAGTATGTAATTATATACTCTTCAAATTATATTCAATTTCCTCTTCCAGAGAACAGGCAGAAGCAGCCACAGGAGACATCCTGCAAAGCTCTTGTGACTGTGCCGTGATGTCTTAAGCATACTTTAGGAATCTCTACATTATAATTGTAGGCATTGATCATGAATGCAACTTGATCATGAATGCGAGTACAACTTTCACCACTTATAGCCTAAAGCAGTGTTATTCAAACTGTGGGTTGTAACCTAACCCACTTGTTTTTAGTTCAATGCTTTTACATAATATTTTGTGTTAATCTTGCTTTCTGTCAGAGATGTTTCATGGTTGTACAATTGCTGCAGTCCAAGAATGCCAATTTGCATTTCATGAGTGTCAGTATTATGTTACAATGACAGCACTTCCTGCTTGATGATGTCACTTCTTTCCATGACTTCACTTCCAGGTTAATGACATCACTTCCGTTGGGTCCCAACACAAGTGTAATTCTAAAAAGTCTACAGCGTTTGAAAACTACTGACCTAAAGTAATGCAACACAAAAATCAGCAGGACCCCAACCTGAATACAGTCTGCAGAACAAAATCTTTAAGCAAGATAAAAATAAATTTTGGGAAGGACATAAAAAATACTATGTGCTCTCTGTCATATTTCATTCATACTGGAACTCCGTCATATTTCATTCTTAGAGTAGTGGAACACAATTTGTTTTAGAATTAGATCTGGCAAAGACAAAATTAAAAATTCTTAAAGTTTTCTGTAACCTGCTATTTCATCCAATGAATTAGCTCTCATGTCCAACATTACTGTCCCATTTAAAATACAGCTCCTCAGTTCAAACAGACTATGTAGAGACAGTGTAGCAACGTAAGGTTTGCTCCACCGGTCACCACCATCTTCAACATCTTCTTCAAATTTTAGCCATCTGAAACAAAAACACACAAACTATATTCATATAAATTTTTCTCATACATTATTTAAACAACTAGATGCATCTTAAATGTATTATAGACAGTTAGTACTTCTCAGTATCATGTTTACTCAAGTTTTCCTCCAACATCCTGTATATTGGGCTCCCCCATTCACTTAGACCACGAGTGCCAAACTCCTGGAGGGCTTCCCTGGGCCTCAGAAACCTAACAAGAGCATTAAAAATGTCATTTCTGGTTCTCCTCTGAAAACCAAAAGTAGCATTTTTTTTAGCAATAAAGGGCAGTTTGAGGCTTGCAGAGGTTGCAGGCAGCCTCTGCGGGCCTCAGAAAACCCTCTGGACCCAACTGCAGCCAAGCTTCAGTCAAATTCAGAGGGCCCAAACCTGCAGATTTGTATACCATGGATTTCAGTATCCACGGGGGTTCCAGGAACGAAACCCCTACAGATAATGAGGATTTACTGTAGTCTGCTTATAGATCCCAAGTCACAGAGCATTAAAATATTTCTTCCAGATAAATATAATTTTTTTAATTAAATTTGAATTTAATTTAAGCTGGAATTTAATCACTGTAAATCAGGAGTGAGAAAGCCTGAAGCAGAAGAAACTATTTAATTCATAAGATACCTGGCTGTTTCTTTCCATTCATACTCTTCTCCTTCTCTAAAGCAAAGTTCATCCATTTCAGTGAACAAGTCATGGGGAATGTGTTCTTCATCATCATCCTCAGTACCCAGGATGAACTGCACCCTCTGAGATGGTGTATCTTGATGGGAAATACGTTAGTTAAAAGATTAGTTAAAAGATTCAATTGGTCAAATTATCATCCATGCAACTAGACTCCAATCACAAGATTAACTACTCAAGATATAGGAACAATCACCACCATAAACTTTCTATGAAAAACAGACAATGGAAGCTATATAAATTTAGCGTTTAGCTCACAATATCCCATGGGCAGCAGCACTAGATTAACACACTGGTGTGTTTCACTCACTACTGCATGAGTCACAACCAAGTCTTAAGTGCAATCCTATTCAACTTTCCAGCACTGATGCAGCCACAACACAGCCTCAAGGTAAAGGAGAAAAACAATAAGGAGGCCTCCGCAACTGCCCCTCACTGCAGAATGCAGTGCATGCTCCATTGACATGGCTGCATCCGCACTGTAAAGTTGGATAGGATTGGGTCCTTAGCCCTAGGACTAGAGAATACTAGTCCAGTTCAATAATAGGCTCCACACAAGGAATCTATTCATCTTCCAAATAAGTCAAAAGAAAAACAGATCCAGTTATTGGTCAGATCCAATAACTACTCACACAAGCAGACACATGCTTAGGTCCTGTTTCACAGGTAAAAAAATAAAATAAGTTATTTGAATAATAAAGGAGAAATGGTGGGAGGGGAAGACATCATTTTGCAGTGGTTCCAGTCCTTCCTAGTCAATGTATTTCAGTAAGTGGTACCAGGGAACAACTGTTCAGTGCCATGACCTTTGGCTTGCAGGATGCAACATGTATCTATCTAGTCCTTAATTTTAGTAACATCTACACGAAACCACTGGGAGAGATGATCATCCAAGTTTAGGGAGTTATGGGTGTCACCAATATGTAGACAAAACCCTCTCTCTTATACCATGGACATCTAGAGCAGTGGTTCCCAAACTGTGGGTCAGCACCCACCAGTGGGTTGCAAGCCAATTTCAGCTGGGTTGCGAAGCACCTAGAGCAGCCACATTGGGAAGATGGGATGGGAAGATGGGATTCTGGAAAGGGGGACAGCTGTGTGGCTGTTTTGCTTGTGTCAAGGTTGTAAGTAGGCATTTATTCTTTCCGATTCACTTTGCTATTGGAAAATGGCTGAAAAATAACCCAACTTATTGCTGTCTCCTCAGGCATCACTTCTAGTCACGACATCACTTCCAGTGGGTCCTGGTGCTAAGACATTTGAGAACCACTGCTCAAAACACCAGAACCAGGGGGCATCCACTAAAACTGAGGGTTGGGAGAGTTAAAACAGATAAAAGGAAGTACTTTTTTACCCAGCGGGTAGTTAATCTGTGGAAATCTTTGCCACAGGAGGTGGTGATGGCATCTGGTCTTGATGCCTTTAAGAGGGGATTGGACAGATTTCTGGAAGAAAAGTCCATTGTGGGCTATAGGCAATGATGGGTTGTAGCCTCCTTACATTAGTAGTAGGCTACTTCAGAGTACTGGGTGCAAGGGAGTGGCAACAGGATGCAAGCATCTTGTTGTCTCATGCCTCCCTGGGGCACCTGGTGGGCTGCTGTGAGATACAGGAAGCTGGACTAGATGGGCTTTTGGCCTGATCCAGCAGGGCTCTTCTTATGTTCTTATGTTATGTAGAACACTGCCTGAAAGCAGTAGGGAACTGGATAAGGATCAACAAACTAAAATAAAATCCAAAGTGGAGTTCTTATTGGTCTAGAGGCCTGTGATCCAGGTATTGGACTAACAACGTGTCCAATGTACCCCCTATGCAGGAGCAGGTTTATAGTTTGGGTGTCCTTGGATAATTAAAGGTGCCTAACTTTAGCTGAGATACCAACTGCAACTCTGTATTAGCTGGCCAGACCCAACCACAATAGTCAATGCACTGGTGACATCAAGTTTGGTTTACTGTAATGCCTTCTACATGCAGCTTTCCTTAAAGACTATTTAGAAAGTGCAATCAGTATAAAATACAGTAGCCCACAAGGCCACGGAGGAATAACACTTAGATTTGGTTAAGCCATTGCTCCTGCATCAATGCATCTGCATTGGCTTCCAGTCATTTGGCTGCCAGACAGGTGTGTCCTTTTTTAGACATTTATTTATTTTGATTGTTTTTATGTTGTTGCTGCTGCAGCTTGGCTTTTCATGTATTTTATCATTGTGTATTTTATAGTTTTGTTTTATTCTTTCTGTATTTTAACTGGTTGGGTGCCCTTTAGGGAGAAAGGCCGAGTACAACTCAAAAAATCCTAAAAGCCCTTTATGGCTTACTACCAGGAATCTGTAGGACCACCTTCTCCTATATGTGATGTTCCATCCCCTAAAGTCATTAAGGACAGACCTCCTGTGTATGCTACCACCGAGGCTATGCTGGCAACAATGGGAGGGGCAGGCATTCTCTGTAGCAGCGTAACAACTCAAACTCCCTCCCCAAGAACTCCTCCTCCCTGGTGACCCTCCTGTTTGATTAGCTTTCTCTTGTTAGTATGTGGTGTTTTTATTTGTTTGCTTTTTGTTTTGTTTGTTAGTAGGCCTCTTTGTTTTATTTTGGCTTTCATGGCAATTTGTTAACTTTTGTGTTACATTTTACTGTGCTTATTTTTAATGGGTTTTTACTTTTTCATTGTATCTTTATTGTATTGTGAGAAACCTTGAGTACCTTTTCAAGAGGAAAGGTAGGGTACAAACTTAAATAAATAGTATGAAATATCATTTAATGCGGTACATTTATACATACATTTATCTGAAAGATTGTGCTTTAATTGAAACAGAACCAAAACACCTTGCCATCGATTTTAATCTTAAATCCACCACAAAAGACTTACAGGTGTATCAACAAACACATGAGAGATAAGGAATGAATTTATTTAATAGAAGTAAAAGTGACATGAAAATACAATTCTTACCATAGGATGGAGATTCTCGTCCATCATCTCTATCAGTTTCCTTTTCTTTTCTTCGTCTATGATGTTTATGCCCTCTGTGTCTATGACGCCGTCGGCCCTGCTTTCCCAAGGGGACATGCACACCAATATACACAGCTCTGTGACCTAACAAAAGTTGTGCAATATTAGGCTAATTAAAAACTTCAAACATTTTAAACAGATTTTCCTTATACAGAAAAGACAACGGCAGAGTATATTTTACAATGTTTGCTTAGAATTCTCATTGTACTGTATAATTGTCTCATTGTACTAAATCAATTGTCCAAAAGAATATGAACTGGTAAGGGATAAAGTAATTCCCTAAATCTATTCCTTGAATACTGTAGTAAATAGTATACAGAACTAAAAACTTCAAAGCAGCATTGAACTGATCTAGTTCAAATAGATCATAGTTTATTTTTTTCCTAACTGAGACACACAACAGAAATCTTAACTGATTTCTGAAACTTTGGAAGGTTTATCAATTGGAAGGAGTTTGGAGTATCAAGCTCCTCAAAGACACTGCACCAATGCAAAATCAATGCATAATAATATATTATTTAGTCAATAGACAATGAACAGGGGTGGCATAATGTTTGGACTTGGATCAATGTCCATGCCCATTAGAAGTCACACCTGGCCAGACCAATTTCTGAATCCTCAAGTATCAGTGACTGGTAGTACCCAATATGACATCCGGAACTCTCCCTCTCTCCCTCACTCCAGGGCCCCCAGCAACAAGCTGTGGTACTGATAATGGTAGCAAAGATATCTTATAACCTTAGTTAAGAGAATGAGAACTTACCAATTTCCAATTCTGGGAAACTGAATTTTTGGGCATCAAGACAAGCCTTATCTGTAAAATTCAACACTACCTTACAAAATAGCATTACAGGTTGAAATTATCAGCGAATTTGGCTTAATGCGGGTCTCCCAGACTCTTGCTGAGCCAGATTAGGTGAACCTGTGGATATCATATACCTGGATTTTCAGAAGGCATTTGACACAGTCCCTCACCAAAGGCTGCTGAAGAAACTTCAGTCAGGGAATAAGAGGGCAGGTCCTCTTATGGATCCAGAATTGGTTGAGGGCCAGGAAACAGAGTGGGGGTCAATGGGCAATTTTCACAATGAAGAGAGGTGAAAAGTGGAGTGCCCCAGGGATCTGTCTTGGGGCCAGTGCTTTTCAACTTGTTCATAAATGACCTGGAGACAGGGATAAGCAATGAGGTGGCCAAGTTTGCGGATGACACAAAACTTTTCCGGGTGGTGAAGACCAGAAGGAATTGTAAAGAGCTCCAGAAGGATCTCTCCAAGTTGGGGGAATGGGCAGCAAAATGGCAGATGCATTTCAACATAGACAAGTGTAAAGTGATGCACATTGGGGCAAAAAACCAAAACTTCACCTATAGGCTAATGGGTTCTGAGCTGTCTGTGACAGCTCAGGAGAGAGATCTTGGGGTGCTGGTGGACAATTCAATGAAGGTATCAACCCAGTGTGCGGCAGCAATTAAGAAGGCCAATTCCATGCTTGGGGTAATTAAAAAGGAGGTTGAGAATAAAACAGCCAATATTATCATGCCATTGTACAAACTGATGGTAAGGAATATCCAGGTAAGGAATATACCTGGAATATTATGTAGTTCTGGTTGCCGCACCTCAAAAAGGACATAGTGGAGCTGGAAAAGGTGCAGAAGAGAGCAACGAAAATGATTACAGGGCTGGGGCACCTCCCTTATGAAGAAAGACGGCAGTGTTTGGGGCTCTTCAGTCTAGAAAAAAGGCGCCTGAGGGGGGACATGATTGAGACATACAAAATTATGCATGGAAGGGATATAGTCGATAAAGGGATGTTCTTTTCCCTCTCTCAAAACACCAGAACCAGGGGGCATCTGCTAAAACTGAGGGTTGGGAAAGTTAAAACAGATAAAAGGAAGCATTTTTTTACCCAGTGGGTAGTTAATCTGTGGAACTCTTTGCCACAAGAGGTGGTGGATGCCTTTAAGAGGGGATTGGATGGATTTCTGGAGGAAAGGTCCATTGTGGGCTATAGGCAATGATGGTTTGTGCAACATCCTTACATTGGTGATGGGCTACTTCAGAGTACTGGGTGCAAGGGAGTGGCAACAGGATCCAAGCATCTTGTTGTCTCATGCCTCCCTGGGGCACCTGGTGGGCCACTGTGAAATACAGGAGGCTGGACTAGATGGGCCTTTGGCCTGATCCAGCGGGGCTCTTCTTATGTTCTAATGTTAACTTGAAGCTCTGCTCCAGTCACCTCCAGAGGCCCTTCTGAGGCCATGTGCCCCGCCTAGGCCATGTGGATCCTCCCATGGCCTCAGCAGGCCTCAGAATGGTCATGTTGGCAAAAAACCATTACTTTGCCAGGCCTCATAATGCTTTATAAGGCATTTAAAACATCACTTCCGGTTTTCAGCGAAAACCGGAAGTACCTTTTTTTGGCCCAAACTGCCATTCTGATGCCCACTGAGGCTGCGGAAGGACCTGTGCAACCTCAGTGGGCCTCAGACAGCCCTCTGGTCCCAACTGGAGCATAGCTCTGGAAGGGTTTGGGGTGTGGGTGTGGGCTAAATTCAAGGGAATGGAACCCTGGTGGATAAAAAGGATCCACCTGTATTTCATTTATCCACACATGACGTCATATGTATTTATATTTCTCATTTACATTTCTCATTTATATTTCCAAATGTCTACACTATTAGAGTCAAATTACCATGTTTCTTGAAGATTGGTAGGGTCTACCATTCATCTCTTTTTATCTTTTATCAAATTTGTATTCCCTTAAGCTTCTATCCTACACAGGGAAAGAAGCAGTCTGGCAAGGAAATTTTGAATAGTTAAACTACAATGAGGAGATGTTAAGTAACTCCTCCCTTCCTGTACGCTTACTGGCAGTCTTAAAAGTTTTATACATATGCATAGAGGACACTAACAAAACTCTTTGGCCCTTAACAAAACACATATTCTTGACAAGATCACAATAGTTTAAACTAAAAAACTGATACAATGCAAGACAGAAACAAATAGGATATTCCTAAAGTTCAAGGCAGGCTATTCAGAATTTCCACTTTCATATTATATCATGTAATGGTGCAGAAAAATAAGTCTAGGTCAGGAAGTTCCCCTGCCATTCAAAATCTTTTCCCCAGCTACAACACCAGAAGCCTGACACCAAACCTGGCTTACAGAGCAAACTAATACAGGTACCTCTTGATTTACATGGACATCATTTGCAAATTAATACTGGAAACCCCAATTTGCAAGTGCTCATTTTCAAAGTAGTATGGTAAAGTTTGCCATACTGTTTGGCCAACAGCATAGACACGTGCAATATTTGTATGAAAGTATGGCTGGAAAACTTCCATCTGCCTTGTCTGTGGAGCCTTGAGAAGCTCCATAAATCAAACACCACATATGTTAAAACTAGATGTGATAAGCCAGCTTCAGAGAGGGGATGTTGAATGAAAGGTTTGTGTGAGAGCACTTTTCATACCATTAGAGACAGGACTGATGACAGTGCTCAATCAGGAACATCTGCAAGTACATATGTGGCCTCTTATGCTCAGATAATGGAGCACATGGAGCGTCTGCTGACATGTGAATCCGAGATCAAAATTAGCACAATATACCTGATAGCATTTTCCCAGCCGAGGAAAAAAAGTGCATGAAATATTGGAAGAACTGCAAAAAGGAGGAAGAAGGCCTTGTGAAACATTCTAGCTAGCTTCAGCTGGTCCACTAAGTTTAGACTAAGGTATGGCACAAAAATAAGCAAAGAGGCTGTATCTGCTGATGCTGTGGCTGCAGAGCAATTTGTGGAGACTGAAGGCTATCATTGAGAAGAGGGCAAGTTTTCCAATGGGGATGAAGCAGCTGTTTTTTGGAAGAGAACCAGCACAAACATACATCTCATGAGAAGAAAATGGCACCTGGTTTCAAAGCATCTAAAGACTTTACTATTTGAGGGTAATGCTAAAGGAAAACTGCAGATTGAAGCCAGCACTTCTGAATGACTCTGGAAACATCCATGCTCTCAAAAGCGACATCTGGGACAAAAGCAAAGTCTACTGGGACAATGACTTTATAAAAATTTCTGGCAATCTTTTAACATTGATACATTCCATAGGGCTTGTTGGTGACATAGGCATTTAACCTTCCATGTCTGAATGATGTTTGGAAAGATCTGTGTATGTATTTAGTGTTCAATTTTAGTCACTTTCAATGCTGAAGCCTCTAATCTAAAAATCTAGAGAAAATATTGTGAATTTGGCTAAGGAAGTAATTCTTGATGAGGTGAAGATGTGCTGGACTTTAGACATAAGGGTCAACTTTCACCCAAAGGTTTGTTTAGGCTTTAAAAAAAAGAGGACTCTTTGTAGAGGTGGAGAACAAAGAGTCTGATGCTGTTTTAATTCAGCTAAGCTGTTGACAGAGGCATTCAGTTTGAAGGTTACGAAGAACAAGATAAAATCACCAGCTAAAGTCTGATTCCATCATATAGGTTGCAGCAGCTGTGGGAACAGAGCTAGTCAGAAGGCTGAGAAGAAGTACCTTATCTTGAATCTCACTTCAGCCAGCTAGCCCTCATTTTGTCA
The DNA here is from genome assembly GCA_029204185.1 of Lerista edwardsae. Classification (NCBI taxonomy): domain Eukaryota; kingdom Metazoa; phylum Chordata; class Lepidosauria; order Squamata; family Scincidae; genus Lerista; species Lerista edwardsae. The sequence goes on along the minus strand of JAJKFI010038724.1, from coordinate 55,809 downwards.
TTTTTCTCCTTTTTTCCTGAATCATATCATGCTGATTACAAAAAAGATCTAAGTAAAAAACTTTATTTAAATTTTATTCATTCATAAAACTGAATTTTTTGGCCCACAAAAATGTGGGAAATGTAGGATCTGGCCCTCATACTGAAAAGTTTGGAAACCCCTGGTTTAGAATGTAAAAAAGGAGGGGCAGGAGGGGCACGTTTCTCTTTGCCATACCATCATGGACATTTGTATTAGCTATGGTACGACATATAGAAGAGCTACCCTTTGCTTATGCTCAGAATTTGGAAAACTCCAGGTGAGCATTAGATATAAGTAAGCATAGGGGCTTAGCTTTATTTATTTTTGGTGGGGGGAGTGTTAATCAATCGTGTTTATGTGTGTGTTTTGTATTCTCTCAAATTCCAAAATTTCAAAGTAATATGTAACCAAAATTCTTTAAAGCAGCACTCCAAACCAAACTTCATACTAGAGACCACTGCCACCAGCTAAAGCTTCCCGGCAAAAATGGCACTTATCCCTCTGTGCAACCGCGACACTAATACAGGCCAGCCACATCTGTCGGGAAAACCATTTTATTATTATAGGCCTGTGTCCGTGTGAGTAGCCGATTCATCTACAGCTTAGATCATAGTCTACTACCATGAATGAAACCAGAGCCTTGAAGCCCAAGTCCCGAGAATTTAGGGAAGATCAGAGTTTGCAAGGGCTTGAGAGTTATCCCTTAGGATTTCAGCTTCCCCTTGACAGGAAGACTGGTTGTTAGAAGGGATAATGGAACCTACCGAAGGGCACTTTGCCCCGAGGATTCTACTCCCAACTGCTTGGTGTGTTGCCAGTCTGGTGAACATGCGCAAGAACTTGTACCCAGCATGTGGCTTTTTTCCTAGGAACTGTACCCTGCTTTCTCCTGGAGTGGTAAGACTTTTGAGATAGTAGGATTTACAACAAAATCCTGGTTCACTGGGAATGTATGGCCAGTGAACCAGGAGTGTGAAAGATAGGTCAGAGATACCCTGCACTGTGGCAAGAATGTTTTGGCTATTTGAGACAAAGATGATCCAAACAATGCTCAAAAGAGATCAGAAATGTGTGCTCATAACATGTGATACTGAGAAAACTTGCAAAAAAAGAAAGTAAGCCATGCAAAAGACACTGTTACCATAGTTCTCCAACAGATCACAAGATCCAACATATGACAAAGAATTCTCAGCCATCAAATTCTCAGCCTTCTTCCTTAAGCCATGAATCATCAACGTAAGCGTTGATGCCTTTTTCCTAGCCTACAACAGTAACATTGGTTTCTATGGGAAAAGTAATTTTAATTTATGCATGTTCAATATATGCAGCAATTTCCAAGACTGTAAACCCTGTACAACTCAAGAAGTGCCTGTATACGCAGATGTCTGCCTCCAGTTGTAGAGAGAAAATTCCTGAACACTAGTTCATAATATTGGTAAATTCATCTACAAAAGTTCTAATGTACTCTTTAATTACTAGTGCAAAAAGATACAAAGGAATTATTAGAAGACCTTCAGAAACCCCACTATACCACACTACTTATCTCAAACAAAGCTTATTATAGAATTAAGTTCAACAGCATTAATAGAATACAATATACTAAATTTAGTATGCATAGGTCTGGATATAGTTGTTTGTCTTAATCAGACATGACTTTATCCAAGCTTAGCTGGCAAAATCCACAAATGGTATTTAGTAGTTAAAGTCATTAATGGTGTCATTTTAAAATTTCTTAAATATGCTTAATCTATTAACTACATTATTCATTGGCAAACTTGGAAATCTTGTGGTTCAGTATTTTCTCAAAATATAGGGTGCTCAAAACAGTTTAAAATGATAAATAGAAAAATACACAATACAGAGTGCCTTTGCCACTTAAAATTCAGTACCTTTAATTACATACAAAGTGAACATTAAAGCAATTCAAAGTGAGTTGATATGATTTTACAAAGCATAAGAAGAATACTAAATTGCGAGTAAGAATAGTAATTTAATCCGGTGTTTTCTCAATTAACTATGTCTCTTAGAGTTTTAAGCTACCATTATCATGTAGTATGATTTGAGATGTCATAATTTGTAAAAATACACATCCACTAGCTTTTAGTACCATTTTTACTATAATTACTAGTTTCAGTTGCAATGTAATTGATGAAACAAAAATAAATTCATAAAAGTCACTAACAAGGCTTATGGATGCAATGGATTATCTCTTGTTCAAGACAATCTTCTCTGACAACTTAATATTCCAGTTTTATTATTATTGACTTTACTCAAATATGCCATACATCATCCTCAGACATGAAAGACTGAGTATCAGTATGGAAATGGAACAGGGCCACCCAAAAAAGGTTGTGATGTCTGCATACTTGTTACTTTTCCAGGTATACAAACTGTATTTGTATTTAAATAGAAAACCCCAGAACTGCTCAAGCGAGGACACCTGCTCAGCAGCTTTCAGAATGCCAACCATCCCCTACTCCGAGTCTCAACTGGCATAACAAGGCTTTTGTTTCAGACTCCTAGAACTCTGAATAAGAGCACTCCTGCAAGGGACTGGGGATTACACTGTCAAAATTTGTTGTGGCTTCCCATTTTTTCCCTTTCTCAAGGGGATTAGTATCAGTATCAATAGAATGCATATCCATTTCAGTTTAGAACTGCTTAGAACTGCAGCCTAGCATTGTCAGATATCTACACAAGTGTTTTATTGTGTAGACTTCTTCAGTTCAACTATAGCAGCGGTTCCCAATGTCCTACTCAAATGTGGGGACTACTGTTAAGTACTGGTGGGGGCAGACTGGAGGCCTGATAGCACCACAGCAATCACAGTGCTGCAGGCACCCTGGGGGTTCTTACCTTCTTACTTGTGGCACAGTCAGGGAGGCCTGCAGCCCCCGCTGCGAGCCCCCTAATGATGTAAACAGCCCTGCTTGGAGCGCGTAAAGTACTTCCTCTTTTCGCGCAGTCTTTTCACAATCTGCCACAAGTAGAATTAAAATAGTTGTTCCATTCTGCATATATGTTTTCAAGCAACCACCCACAATGCCGGTGCCCATGAGCAACATCCTAAGCATTTGTTTACTCCAAACAATTCACAAAATTGGGATTCACAAAAACTGATGCCACACATAGTGAATGCCTCTCCCAACTCTGACAACTGAAGTAAATGCATTGATAACAATAAGACTAAGGCAGGTATTAACATTTATCATTTACTTAGCTCATTAACACAAATGCTGAAGAAGCTGAAAGCTGGCAACTAACTCCGCATGAACAACAAACTCTACAGAAATGCTGTGGGGGTGGAGAAACCATTGACCCTAAATTTGTTAAACAGAGTTAGCAGGTATTCCAGGCTAAAAACGCAAGGATGAAATCGGTTTTGAAAGTGTGTACAATACTGCTGCAGTATCCCCACGCAATTGTATCCTTTCTCCACTCCAGAGGTTCTCAGTTACATAGCACAAATGCATAAACTGGCCTTCAACATATCAAATAAAAGTTGTAATGGACATGTAATAGAGTATTACAAAAATAGAGAAAGCAAATGGACTTCAGTTTTGCTTTTCTATAAGTTTTATACTACACCATCTTTGTACTTGTAAATGAAATTTTGAAAACTTACTTTCTAGTTCCTCCTTCTCAAAGTTTGTGTTGACAGTAGAGCTGGTTTTACCCATATCCACAATAGCTTCTTCATCGTGACCCTAAGTTTAAAAAATATTTAAATATATTTAAGCTTTAAATAAATTACTTTGCGTGCATTTTCAGACATCTGGAATGTAGTCAAAACTCTAAATTATGCTCTCCAATTTTCTGACTATGAATTCAATTCTCTCAGTCACTAATACTTTAACCTATGATAGCATATATTTCTCTACCTCAGTGTTGACACTAGTTGGATCTCAAAATGGACTAAAATATGATACTTGCATACAGGGCCTCAATTTTTTTTCAGAGCCCCTGCCCAAAGGGGCAGGGGCAAAAGAGAGGGGAAGCATGGCAATGGGGTGGACAGAACAGGGTAAAATAAGGAACAGAGAAGGTAGCAACAGCCAGATATTTTGAGCCCAGGTCTACCAGGCTTCCTGATGTGATTCCCAGGTCTACCTATCCACACGGCATCAGCAGCTAGATACAAAAACCCAAACATTCCTAAGTCTCTAAAATCTTTTAAATATAGAAAATCATTGCAGAAAATTAGAAATATGGTATTTAGGCTCATACTAGAGTGGAAAGTGCCCTGTGTGCACCAAAAAGTACTACTGCAGCAGCTGTAGCCCCATAGCTGTGTCCCTAAGGTCCTATACACTCTTTCAAGGTGAGCAGATCCCCAAGCCAAAGAGCTACTGTAGAGGCCAGTTTTCCTCCCAGATTTGATTCTGTGTTTTAAGGAGTGTTGTGTATGCATTCACGGGCTGGTGCATATGGCATATTCAGCAGCAGAGAAACCCAGCTCTATTGAAGATATATTGGACATTATGAATACATTTACAATCTTACACCTTTTGGAAACAATTAATTATGATATTTAGAAGCATATTCCTTGAGTTGGGTCCCACACTTTCATTGCATAATAGTAGGGTCCTCATTTTTGAGTTGCCGCAGGCTCATACCTTGCCAGAGATGGCTCTGCTCAGAAGTCACAACTTGGTTTACAATACTACTATTCAAGACCAATAGATTTTTTATAAATAAGAGGACAGACCAGTCATGCCACTTTTTTCATAGCTCATTAGCTATTAACTTGAACTTCTCTGATCACACACACACACACACACACACACACACACACACACACCCCAATGAGCTAGCCGTCACTCTAAGGTAGCTGATCATTTCATCAGTATTTCAATGTGTTTTACAGGTACACACAGGAGTAAACTATTGCATGCAACAATAAGAAATTTCAGGGTTACCTGGACAGAGTTATATGACAGAGCAAGCGACACACCTATATTGGACATTAATTCTATAGCTATTTTGAATGTGAACCTGTATCCAGACACAGTTATGCGCCTTCTAGACCAAGTTAACTTTTGATCTGAAGTGTATATTGGTGATATGATTGGATATCCTCATTAATTCTATAGTTCTTTACTTATGCCCACCTCGCAGTAGTATTGATAATTATATTAAGCTTTCAACTTGCCCCACCCCATTTTAACTGGAAAGACTGAATGCAACACTACAAACATGTTGTGATCAATTCTGTTCTGCAAGAATGCAACATTGCATTATCCAACCGCCCAATCTTACTTAGGACCTACGACAATAGATCTTGCAATCCGCTTCCGTAAGGCCCATTCTAGTGGTATGAAAGCTGCACTGTCATCATGTGCTTCAGGGTAAGAGATTGCACACATGCACCAGTGGCTCCTGAGGTCCCACCAGTGCAGATAAGGTGGTGGTAGGGGGCTATTCAGGGGAGGTCCAGGGGCAGAAAGGGGAAGGATATTGGTAGCAACAGCACTGCCAGAAGATCCTATCCCGCTCTTTCCCAGCCCAACATATCCTGAGGCTCCTCAGATTTATGCCAGCTAAATTTGCTTATCTGACCATTCAAATAAAGGGCAAATAATTTAGTTAAAATAAAAGATGTTTTAAAGGACAGATATGACACTTATGCTCATTTATTTGTTTATTTAAGATATTTCCACCCTGCTTTTCCTCTGCCAAGGCAGTTGCCCAAGGCAGCTTACAATTATTGGAGGGGGGGAAATACAGTACATAAAAGTAATAAAAATAACCAATAGAAATACAAATAAAACAAGGTAAAAAGAACTGTTGGAGGAGGGGCTAACTATTTACAATGCAGGTTGTGCTGCAGAGGTACAAGAGGCAGACACATCTTGAGCCCTCGCCGAAATGCCATGAGGAAGGAGGAAGATCTTAGATCCCGCAGTAGAGAGTTCCATAATTGAGAAGTGCCACTATTGAGAAGGCTCGCCCCCGTGCTGCCAACCCCCTAACTTGGGAGAAAGTTAGAAGAAGCTCTTCCCTCTCAGGCAGGCAGATCAGATTGAAAGTCTTTCTGAGGGGAGGGGCTCCCTGTGCATCCCAGATTAGAAAAACCTCAAAGGCACTTTCCCTATTTCCAGTTCAGTTGCTGTGAAGCATATAGATCAAGGCTCCTTTGATCCAGATACTCTCCAGGAACATGTAAGACATTACTACAGAAAGGGGAAGCTGGGCCCCAACCCAATCTATGTGAGAAGTATTTTCAACTCTATCGTTTACCTTGACTAATGTTTGCTCCATCATTAAGGGCTGATTAAAAACATCATCATTTGTTTTGTTTTGGTGATGATGAGTCTTTGGTTTCTTCAATTGTGGCTGAAAAGCCTTCATAGTAAAGCTGTTGTTTTCTGTCTTAGGGTGCAATCCTAAAACAAGTTAGGCCGGCATAAACTAAGCCAGCAAGTTTGGCCAGCACAAGGGACACTGTAAAGTATGTTTGGACCACTCTCGGAGTCAGAAAGGCCAGCACACAGACATGAGCCATCCTCCCTGACTCTGAGAGTAGTCCAAAAACACTTTATGGTGGCCCTTGTGCTGGCCAAACTTTGCTGGCTTAACTTATGCTGGCCTAACTCGGTATAGGATTGCACCCTAAGACAGAAAACAAATTGATAGAGCTAGCTAAGACCCAACCTGATTGCCAAGAGGCAACATCAGACTGGGATGCACAGGGAGCTCCTCCCCTCAGGGACATTCAACCTGACCTGGCTGCCTGAGAGGGAAGAGCTTCCCATATGACAAGGACAGACCCTGCCACGAACAGGCCACTGGAGAACAAATGGGCAGCCAGTGCAGCCACTGAAGCAGTGGTCTGACAGAATCAAACTGACTAGCTCCCATAAGCACCCTGGCAGCCACATTCTCCACTAATTGCAACTTCCAAATCATCTTTAAGGGCAGCCCCATGTAGAGCGCATTATAGCAATCCAATCTTGAAGTCACTAGGGCATGGACCACCGTCGTCAGGTCCAATTGACTCAAGTACAACCAGTTGGTGCACCAGCCGAAGCTGGGCAGGTGCACCCCTGGCCACCGCTGCCACCTAGCTCTCCAGGGAGAGCTGTGAGTCCAGGAGCACTCCCAAACTGCGCACCCACTCCTGCAGGGGGAGTGTAACCCCATTCAGAATAGGGAGATGACACAATACTTGCATCAAGGATTTCATGACCAGGAGGGCCTCTGACAGCACTCTAGGACTTTTCACAGCCTCCCTGGAATGAGACGGCAAGGAGAGAAAGCTAGGTGTCACCAGCATATTGGCAACACCCCACTCTTTTAGATTATCTCCCCAGTTGTTTATCTCCTCAGTTGTTTATCTCCCCCAGCGGTTGCATGTAGATGTTCAAAAGTATGGGGGACAAAATAAACCCCTGTGGCACCCCACACTGTAGTGGCGAGGGAGCCGAGCAAGGGTTGCTCAGCATCACCATCTGGGATCTGCCAGTCAAGAAGGAGCAGAACCACGGCAAAGTAGTGCCTCCAACCCCAGACTAGGCCAGCCAATTCAGAAGGATACCATGGTCAATGGTATTGAAAGCCGCTAAAAGGTCCAGCAGAACCAATAGAGAGGCATTCCCTCTGTCAAGCCCTTGACAAAATAATCCAACAGGGCAGCCAAGGCTGTTTCTGTCCCAAAGCCCAGGTTTCTAAGCCTGAAACCAGATTGGAACAGATCCAGATAATTTGTCTCATCTAGGATCCCCTGGAGTTGAGATGGCACCACCCGCTCAATCACCTAAAATAGCTAATTGACTGCTCTTGTAAAAACGGTTTTTAAAAGTTAACAGCATTTGACATGCCCTCCATAAATGCAAACAATTCATTGATTAGTTGTCCTCTTTAGTTTTTATGCTGGAACACTAGAATCAGTTTAATTACCATATTTCAAAACTAAGATGAAATACAAAAATATGCAGATCAGTTGTGCTAAATGGTCAGCTGAATCTGAAATCTTGCTAAATACTTATCTGAAAAGACACATACAGGTAAGTCCTCTTTATCCATGGGTTTGGGACCTGTGGATTTGATGCACCACAGATTCTGAACGCTTGGGAGAGGACCCACAGAACCTTCCAGGTGCGACTAGTACCTTGTTCCAGTTGTGTCCAGGAGGCTTTCTAAGGTCTGGAGAGGTTACAGGCAGCCCCTACAGGCCTCAGAAAGGTTCCAATCACATTCTGAGTCCTGTTTTCCGGAACCCACAGATTTCATTTATCCACAGGTTTCTGTATCTACAGGGGCATGGGGTCCGGGAAAGGATCCCTTGCAGATACTAGACATGATCTGTATAGGATTGCTCTCTTAAGTAGTTATGCAAAAAAACCCCATAAAGTGGCATTCTAGCTTCATGGAATATTTGACACTGTTTTACTGTGGTCAAACATGTGATCATAATTGAAAATACCTGACCTCTCAACTGACAGATATGACAAGTGTACCATATACATTTTTCATCCAAGTATACACATTAGGTGGGAAGTTATCCTGAAATCCAATTTTCCTATTTTTGCTCAAGAATGGTCACCACTGATGGCAAGACAATCAAGAAGTTTCAAAACAGCCAAGGAGTTTCAAAACACAATACTGCTGCAGACATCTGTAACATAAAACCTTTATTGTATACACAAATACATTTATATTTGTATAAATGAACAACCTTCTATACAGGAACATTCAAAAGCAAAAACCTTGAGAAGTCTGCAAACACACACTATTATGTGCCTTTTATGCTGGAAAAAAGTAGCTAAAACAGATTTGGTGATAACAGCAGGGAAACAAAATTGTATCAAAATGCAAAGAGTAACCCACACCAACAATTTATAGTAGGAAATTTAACAAAGCATAGAGTCCTGTGTGATTGTGATTTAGGGCCCAATCCAATGGGCCTTACTGGTATGCTTTTACCACCTGGGCAAATGTTGTGCAAGGCGCCGTAAAGCACCTCCAACGCTGGCAGTAAGCCATTAGTTTTGCCTTTGAACCCCTCCATAGAAATGGAGGGGACGTGGTGGCGCAGCGAGTTAATCCGCTGTCGCTGGGCTTTCGACCGCAAGGTTGGGAGTTCGAGACTGCGTGATGGAGTGAGCTCCCGTTGCTTGTCCCAGCTCCTGCCAACCTAGCAGTTCGAAAGCACCTAAAAATGCAAGTAGATAAATAGGAACCACTTTGGTGGGAAGGTAACGGCGTTCCGTGCGCTATGGCGTAGAATCATGCTGGCCACCATAATCGGACAAAAACGGCGGCTCACAGGCTTTGAAACGGAGATGAGCACCGCCCCCTACAGTCGGTCACGACTAGACCATTTGGTCGTGGGGAAACCTTTACCTTTTTTACTGGAATACCTTTGCCTCATACCCCACTGTAACTATGCTCACATACATTACTGAAATAAATATTCTTCCCCCATTTAGCACTGCTTTGATTTCCCTCCCTTTCCTCTGTTGTCTTTCCTCTGTTGTCTCCTCATATCATAGTTTTGGAATGTGAGCCTATTGGGACACAGATCTGTCCTCTTATACTTTGTAAATTATGATGGCACCAAATTGTTCCCTACAGATTCTGTTTCTACTATAACATTGTGTGACACAGGCACTACTTTCTCCTTTAAGAGCATTATGCAGTCTTATCTACAAAGGATAAGATTCTTTTCCATTAGAAGAACTGTCATGGGAGTGCATCTTACAAATACTGCTGAAAAAACAGTTGAACAGATAGGTTCATTAGAAAGGAGAGCCTGGAAAAAGCCCATCTGAATACATGCAAAGTTTCAAGGACATGAGCTGCAATTATGTTTGCTAAGTATTCTCAAGCCTGCCTGGAACAGGAGCCGCAGAGCCTCAGTTGAAATTCATAGAGTATGTTCTCATCTTCTGTACTCTTGCTAAGCCTCCCTCTGCTGTGTTATTAAGCAAAAAGGGCTCAGATCTGAGACTAGCTGAGATACAGATGCCAGGAACAAGCAAAGATACAAATCTGCTTGGTCCTGTATAGCTCAAGGCCCAAGTGGCTGTCAGGGGTGACAAAAAATAGTTGTTGCCCCAAACAGCCCAAAAATTGTACTTCATAAAAAATAGCTTTTTAAAGGAAGATAAAATTGGGTGAGCAAGCTAAAAATAGGCAAAACTAGTCTATGAAATAAAACAAACAGATCTTAAGAATTAGTATAGGTGTGCCCCAGTATCCAGAGGGGTTCCATTCTGGACCCCTCCCTCATGGATACCAGAAACCATGGATATGGGGAATGTTTCCAAAAATAGCACCCTGCCCTCCATTTTACCTTTCATTTTTGTAATTGTACTACAAGCACAGATGAGTCTTGCTTTAGTTTCTTATGTAAACTGAAGAACAGAGCCTGAAGGCAATAAGCTTGCATGCTGCAGAAAGGTCACTGAACATTAACAAGAAGGTACAGGAACTTTCTGTTAACATTCAGTTAGTGCACTCAAGTGTTCAGACTGATTATCTGCAAGCTTAACCCCAGATCCTGATCTGTGGATAACTGAATCCGCAGATACCAGATCTGTAGATATGGGGCCCTGCTTGTATTTATTTTTTTCAATTGTCACCTATATGAATTTCCAATACCAAGACCATTTCACATTATTCAATTTATCATATGTGCAGGTGTTTTATTTTTTCTTAAAAACACAAGCCAACGCATTTTAGTGTTGAAGATATTTTCCAAAAATTCAGATAGATTACTTTTCCAACTAGAAGTAATACTGCAGCCGATGACACTATACCACCTACCAAGTAGCTGTATGTTCGTGCCCTTGCCATAGGGGAGGCTCCAGCCTCCCCTATGCACTCCTCAGATCTGCTCCTACTATTTTATTTAGCAGGCACAGATCCAAGAAGACTGTGTGGCCGGAATCGGGGCGGTGCGGCCTTCCAGACAGTCTTAAGATTTGGCCTTATGGCTGAATCCCAAGCCCGCTTATGGCCCGGGCTGGCACACCTGCAGGCCCACCCAGAACCGCCCTCTCCCTCCTCTGTCCCAACTTGGTGCCTCCCTTGCACGAGCCGACTTCAGACGGTGCAAGGGAGGCACAGCATGGGCATAAGGGGACTGGCACTGCCTGCAGAGCTGGTCCCGTTGCCTTAGCACAGACGTGGAGGTGCTGCTTGGCAGTCTCACATCGTCAGCACCAAAGCAACCATGTTGCATCGACGCTACGTGCCCAGTTGGATTGCGCTGTCAGTCAAGTTTCTCCTGCTGACACAATGCTATTACAGGTCAAAATGGGAGAGACTAACAATGCTGAATTATCCCAGGAAGTACCAAATTACATATCATGCAATCTTTCCATGAGAGTGTAGGGGTTTCCCCTTCACTACAACTTCAAAACATGAACCCTGCATTGCTATATAGAGGGAGAGATTTTCTGGAGAGGAAAAGGAAAACAATGTATCATTGTTCTTCTATTCCCTCAAACTTTCTCATGTAACAAAAGGACGCAAAATTTGACCATATAATGTGTATTTGTTCAACTGTAGTTGTCAGTTCCAGAATACTGTACTTTAACTATTAGGGTCTCAGCCAGATCCCGTCCTTCCCCACCACTTTCCATAGTATTTTTTATACTATGCGCACACACACCTGAAATATTCCATAGAACCTGCCTGGAAGGCACTAAAGTAAGTCCTGTCTGGTTGCTTTTTTATTTTTTATTTTTTTAGAAATATACTACTATATGCTGCAGAAATTCTCTTCAAGTATCCTGAAACTACCTTATTTTGAGTAGCCCTAGTATGCTGCCAAACTAACTGTCAAGCAGCTCACCCAAATTCAGTATGGTGGTGGTGGTGGGGGAGGACCCACAATTAAGAGTTGTAAGAAAATGTAGTGGAAGAGTACTATTCAACCAGCCTTGCAGTAATTCCTCCCTCCTGAAACAATCCTGAAGTGGAGAAACAGGTTTGCTTGTTTAAGTCTGATCTCCTCAGCAATAACACAAAGTCCCTCTAAGCCAGGGGTCGTCAAACTCTTTAGCAGGGGGCGAGTTCACTGTCCCTCAGACTGCTGGGGGGGGGCGGACTATAGTTTGAAAAAAATATGAACAAATTCCTATGCGCACTGCATATATCCTGCAAAAAAATGTCAATGCTAGTCATTACAAGCCTTGTTTGATTGCTTCCCGCACTTCCTCCTGCCTCTCTTTGGGTCCCTGATTCACTGTGCAAGCACAGGTACTCCAGCGCCAGTCCGGAAGAGAGGAAACTGGCACAAACAAGGAAGCCCCTGGGCTGTGCCCCGTCCCCTCCCAGCCACAGCACCTAAGCAGCATGGTCAGGGATGCTGGTCAGCTGTGGAGGCAACAGTCTCAGCTGGGCTGCTGCTGTTGCGAACTCATTGCATGGGCAGAGCTGCTTCCCAAGGTGGTGCCTCAGAATGGGGCTCGCCAGCTCACCCGCCGCAGCGCATGCTCGGCTGCTTTGCAGCACAGTCCATCTGCGTTGCAAGGCAGTCCCGAGGCCCGCATACACGTCCCTCCTCATTTTGGCTCTGAATGACGGGCAGGCTGGGTAAATGACCTTGGGGGCTGTAACTGGCCCACGGGCTGTAGTTTGAGGACCCCTGCTCTAAGCCAACTCCCTGCCCTTATCCTCCATTTTTTCTGCTGCTTATTCCACCAACATCAAAACATTTCATTTCAACTGCACACTTCAAGTGCTTCCAGCCACAGATTCAGTTGATACAATACTGCCTTCTCAACATCTGATTTTATTTATTTATTTATTTATTGAATTTATACCCCACCTTTCTGCCCGAAGGCACCCAAGGCAGCATTACAACCAGTAAAATACAATAAAATCATTGTATATAAGAGTTAAAAGCAATAGTTAAAACAATATTAAAACAAAATTTAAAACAGCCAACCCCGTGGATCATAAAAATACAAGAGTGTAAAAGAGGATGCAAAAAACCAGCCAGCCTGTCAACAACTAAAAGCCTGCTGAAACAAAAAGGTCTTCAGCCCCCGCCAAAATATCGCCAAAGAGGGAGCAGTTCTCAACTCTAAAGGGAGGGTATTCCAAAGTTGGGGGGCCACCACCGAGAAGGCCCTATTGCCGGCCACCCTCCCTCTCACCTCTCCTGGTGGCGGCACAGTCAAAAGGGCCCCCCCAGATGACCTCAGAGTACGGGTAGGATTATATGGAAGGAGGCGGTCCCTCAGATACCCTGGGCCCGAGCCATAAAGGGTTTTAAAGGTCAAAACTAGCACTTTGAATCGGGCCCGGAAAGGAACCGGCAGCCAGTGTAGTCGCCGAAGCAACGGCCCGACAGAGTCAAACCGATGTGCCCCAGCAACCACACGAGCAGCTGCGTTCTGCACTAGTTGTAATTTCCGGACCGTCTTCAGAGGCAACCCCACGTAGAGCGCATTGCAATAATCTAATCTAGATGTCACTAGGGCATGGGTCACTGTGGCCAGGTCCGCACAGCTCAGGTATGGTCGCAGCTGGCGAATCAGCTGAAGCTGAGCAAAGGCTCCCCTGGCCACCACTGCCACCTGGAAATATAGGCTCAGCTGTGGATCCAGGAGAACCCCCAAGCTGCAGACCTGCTCCTTCAGAGGGAGTGCAACCCCATTCAGAGCAGGGCGATAGTCCAACACCCGAGCTGTGGATTTCTGGACCAAAAGCACCTCTGTCTTGTCTGGATTTAATTTCAGCTTGTTTGCCCACATCCAGCCCCCAACTGCCTCCAGACAACAATCCAGGACCTCAACTGCCTCCTCAGAATCAGGGGGAAAGGCGAGATAGAGTTGGGCGTCATCAGCATATTGATGGCATCCCACCCCAAACCCCCGGATGACCTCTCCCAGCGGCTTCATGTAGATGTTAAATAGCATGGGGGATAGGATAGACCCTTGCGGCACCCCGAACTTAAGAAGATGGGATGCCGAACAAGCATCCCCCAGCACCACCTTCTGGGATCTGTCAGCCAGGAAGGAATGGAACCACTGCAGAACAGTGCCTCCAAGCCCCAGCCTGGCCAGCCGACCCAAAAGGACACCATGGTCGATGGTGTTGAAGGCCGCCGAGAGGTCCAGCAGGACTAACAGGGATGCACTCCCCCTGTCCATTCCCCAGCATAGGTCATCCACCAAGGCGACCAAGGCGGTCTCCGTCCCGAACCCCAGCCTGAAGTCAGATTGGAATGGGTCCAGATAATCCGTTTCCTCCAGTACCCTCTGCAGCTGACAGTTTTTAGACAGTTTTTTTTTTCTCCCCTGGTGCAGATAGGGGGAGTTGCTCATAGAAGACAATGGGGAGATTCAGGATTTTGTGTAGTTTAAATTGGGATGCAATAACTTATCCCCTTCTCCCAAACAACATGGTTATGGAAAAGATACTCCAAATAGTGAAATACCTTTATCATTTTCTCTTACAAGCTCTGAATCTCTGAATGCTCCTAAAACATAGTACCTTTTGTAGCAGTGATAAACCGTGTTTAGTCAGATTCTTTTGAAAGAAGCCACATTTTGGGAATCTGAAATCTTAGGAATCAGTAAACTACTACAAATTAAAAGCAAAAGCTGAATATGCACATCAGAAGGCAGAACAGGTTGCAATATTTTCCCTATTTATAAAATCTAACATGCTTTTTGGATGACTACTGGCACTTAGTTTTTTACACATCAGGTATTAATCCTCATCAAATGATATGTTTTTTTATTATTGCAATACCTCATATTCTATCACAAAAACAGCTTGTACTAAGTATATACTGTACTAAGTATATACTGCCACAAACATTATCAACATATTAAGCATGATTTGGAATGCTACTTGTGCCAACACTGCAATGTACTGTCCTTAGTCTTGACAAAGTTTATGCAAAGGGGGGGGGGTCCTTTGCCAGTTTGAAGAAGTGGCCTTCAGAATGCTCTCATGTGAAAGTAGCACATCAGTAAAGATTAGATTACAACCCTAGTAAATCTTCCTGCTACATTCACATGACAATGTAACTAATACTGTATATGCAGAGACTCTTCCAAGAATTACTAGCAGCTATTCCTACATTGTTTTTGGACTTCATTCCTCATAAAGACACACTGAAATATATCTCAACACTGAATCAGATATTCAACATCCAGTTCTAATTTAGGAACTGATTTTTCAGTTAAACTATGGCATGGACTCTAAAATGTGAATTCTCTGTTGCTATAAACAGAGCTCTAACACAGAGGTTTCTAACACTTCAGTAAGACACTTCAAGCCAGTTTTATACAGATCACTGAACCAACAACTTTTTAGAGCACATCAAGAAAGTCACCTTTTATTCTGCTAATTATACATAATCATATTGCTATATCTGGCAATGTGACAAGATAGTCACAAATGCAGTACTTGCAGTAATCAGTTTATAATACAGTAGCTCCGGCCTTATTCGCGGTTCCAGCATCATAGGAATATAAGAACAGCCTTGCTGGATCAGGCTAAGGGCCTATCTAGTTCAGCTTCCTGTATCTCATTGGCCCACCAGATGCCTCAGGGAACACACAAGACAAGGTACTTGTATCTCACTTCCACTCCCCTGCATCTGGCATTCTGAGGTAGCCTATTACCCTTACACCACTCCCAAAGAAGACACCAGACTATGGTTAGAGGTTTTAACAGGCCTCTTTATTAAGCTTCTCACTGTTCTATAATGTCCAAGTCCACAGTTCTTATTCAAGTGAGTTCCTACTTTATTTTGCTTGCAGAAACCAGAGTCAATGTGCATGAAAGGATGTATCTCACTTTCTCCACTACTCCAAGCCAACCAACTAAAAAGTCAGGCCATTACTTAATGGAATTTATCCAGCCACTATTACTGACACCATATTTTAATTTACTGTTTGAATTTGGGGAAAAAACAATTCATTGAGTTCATCTGAGACTATGGATCACACACTAGTCTAGTGTTACCAGAAGCAATGGCAACTGCCATTTTAGCACTACTTCCATGTTGAATGCTACTGATCCATTCAGTTATGCTTACTGACAGTGGCTGCACGCTTCTATGTTCAAGGCTACAAAGTGCCAGTGAAATGTTATTTCTTCCATACTACTGTAACAAAAATATACACCCTTATAATATATTCATGTTGTCCCACCACTTATCTTTTCAACGAGAATCTGTACTGTGGCCAAGCATTTGTTCAGGTGCACCCAGTGACGTTTTGCCTTTTACTACTTTGAACAGCCCCATGTCAGCTCAAACTGATTTTAAAAGTGCCCTCAGTGTCAGAACCAGTTTGCCAAGGTCTCCTTTTCATGAATACAACTGAAGCACATAGCTAATAACCCAGAATATTCATACTATAATAATTCAAGTTTCCTACCTCCATCGCTAACATTCATTTTCATCTACATTCTCTCACAAAGAGGAAAAAAACCATTTTGGGCCCTTGCCAGTGAGAGACAACAGCTGGATAGTATGAGAAGCAGCAGAGTTGCAATGTTTCTAACATCAGTTTAAGATAACTTTACAAGGACTGGAAACAGAAATCTAGAACTGAAAGACATCAGTAAAAATGGCCAGTCATCCAAGAAGCAACAGTCTCACAGTAACCAAGTATAGCATAGGATCACTACATAACAAGAAGAAACTAACAAATCTGAACAAACAGACCAGTGACTAATTTATGGTCTAAAAATAATTTTGTAAATTTAAAATGTATTTCTATTGAAACATTCCAATCCATAATTTTGCTACCATTCATATAGAATACCTTGCTTTTCACAGTTGAGTGACCTCAGTATTTAGTTCATCAGAATTCATTCATTTTTAAAGTTAAAGAATTGTGCAGAAAAATAAATTCTCCATCAAATAAAAAGCTAGCATTTATATACTGCTTTCCAATATTCAAAACACTTCACATATCTTTCCATAAGCCTTAAACCAATGCTTTCCAACATTGGCTCCCAAACTGTGATTGAGACCCATCAGTGGGTTGCAAGCCAATTTCATGTGGGTCACGAAACACCTAGGGCAGCCATATTGAAAATATTGGAAGATAGGACACTGGAAAGTGGGGAGGGCTTTGTTTTGCTTGTGTCAAGGTTGCAAATAGGCTTTTTTTTCCCTTTGATTCACTCTGTTATTGGAAAATGGCTGAGAAATAACTCAACTTTTTGCCGCATTTTCAGGAAAGCAGCAGGCTCTGCCATCACAATGATGGCACTTCTGCCCATGACATCACTTTCGGTAGGTCCTGGACAGATTGTAATTCTAGAAAGTGTGTCCCAGTGCTAAAGAGTTTGACAGCCATTGCTGTAAGATATTACAATAGGCCAACATTATCCATGAGGGTTCTGGGACCAGATACCAAAATCTGCAGGTATTCAAACACATGGATTTGGGCCACCCCACTCTCCAAAGACAACTGGAGCTGTGCACAGAGGTGGTGTGTGACCAGGGACTAAGTTGGTGCTTAACACATTAGTGAAAGTGTCCAAATTTAACACTGTTAAGTTAGTTAGTGCAGTGGTTCCCAAACTTACCATGGTCAGTGCCCTGAAGTCATGAAATAAAATCCTGTTGTACTGCCACCATCTTAAATTGCACAGCCAGATGATGGCACCCAGGAGAGCTGGTAAGGAGGCCACCAGGGACATCCCAAGCACACCTGTAAATTCGTGCAGTGTCCAAGGGCACTGCAGCACACAGTTGGAGAACCACTGAGTTTCTTTCATGAGACTGGTAATCACTTTATTATTATTTGTTGGATAGTAGTTCTGTTGAAATCATTGTTGTGCCTATCGTGCATGTTCTGCCTTGCTATATTTCTCACATTCCATACACATTTCATTCTTTAAATTAACATTTGTGACAATTGGTTTAGGCTCCAACCAGATGTCATTGTTTCTACTTCACCATTGTAAACTCATCATAGTTGAGAAGACTGCTTTATCTACTATTACTATCTGTTGTCTACCGTCCTTTATCTACTATTACTGTTCACTACTGACAGAGTGAACTGTTCCTGTAAAGAACTACACTTTACACTTACACTTTAATTTTAAAAAATGGCAACATATCCCTATGACCCCATATCCCTTTGACCCCAACCTTTTACCATGCTTTTTCCATCTTGAATGTGTGTTTTATGTATGCATGCACACCTACCTGCCTACTGAGGATAATTGACACCTACTGAGGATAACATTAAAGCTTGTAACAATGCAGACAAGAGTCCACAAAGGCTTATACTGAAGTAGTTTTAAGTGCTACATTTTTAACTTGACTCATAACAATGAATCTGGATAATGAGCATTGCACTTAAGATTTAAAAAAATCTTAAAGGGAAAAACATTAGGCTAGTAAAATGTTGACAGCATATATTAAGAACAGAATAAATAATTCTAAATACACCCAACCCCAATTTTCCTCCCAAAATAAGACTCTGCAATAATATACTGTCTCAAGTCTTTAGAATAAAAAAAATGGAACTCAGTGTTACAAGATCTTATTTGTGTACCATCAAAACCATTCCACTTCTTCTACCTCTCCACAATTAACATACATTTAATTTTAATAATGCAATTTAACTCAAATATTATTTTGGATGCTTAAGCAACATCCATGGCAAGAAGCACATTTCATAAGCTTAGGTCAGTGTATCAGATGTGATCCTTCTTTCACAGAGGCATCCTAATAGTTACCTATGGTCTGGAAAAATCCAGATTGGACTGCTGTAAAGTGATATATGAGAGGCAGTTCAGATAGCCTTCATTCAGATAAAAGATTGCTTGTTCACGAGCAACCATAGCTCAGTGATACACAGCATACCTTCTATAACACTGTAACCAAGCCCCTGGAAAAGTGTGTCATACTAGGTTGGAGCATGCTACGTAATCAACTATCAATATTGTCACTCTTCCTTCATGGGACTGGTAGAAGACAAAGGTAGGAACAACACCGAGAAGATGAGCCAGGTTGTGAACCGCTGTGAACTTACATGCTTTTTGTAGGAATCTCAGAAAAGGCATCTAGGGGCAATTGCTTTGCCCACTATTTTGTCTGCTGAAGCACTTCCTGGCTGCAAGTAATTGACATGCTACCCAGAATATACCAATCCCACTGGCACAGCAGTAGCCTGAATACGCAGCTTCTATTAGCTGAAAGCAAAGTGCAGATAGCTGTAGTTTTCTGCACCAAACGTTTGAATGGTTTTATAGATGTTAATTTTATATTTTTATAATATTGCAAAAATTATTTTCACAACAAAGACTGCTGTAACAAGCCAATGTTATAGGACTTTTTGTTGTTGTTGTTATTGTTTGCATGCAGAAGATTCCAGGGTCAATCCCTGGCATCTCTGAACTTATTAGAGAAAGATATGTCTGAAGGCTTGAATAGCTGCTGCCAGTCAATGTTGGCAATATTGAACTAGATAGACTAATGGTTTGATTTGGTATAAGGCAGTTTCCCACACTCCACAAAAGAAATTTAGTACAAATTTTGATGTAAGTTTCACAATACCCAAATTACAGTATACTACTTTAATGCAAAAGAGACCATTTCACTCGAAGCCAGTATCAGACTTAAAACTTAACAGGAATTTCTCTAGAGTAAAGGTTATGATAGGAAATATCACAATATAATCCTAAAGCTATGGACCAGACAATAAATTCCACTGAACTCGGTGGAATTTATTTCTCAATAAGACATGTATTAGCTTGCAGTGAATTTTAGCAATTGATAAACACAAGCTTGTAAAGTATTTCAAAAACCCAAGAACAACTTTTCCTCAATGCCATGCACAGACCAAATAAAACTGTAAGTATAGACAAAAAATTACTGATAGTCTGTTTACAATTTGTTCAGCTAATAGATTTTGCATCAAGGTATTTTCTGTATTCACTGGGAATAAATCAATTTTCTTGAGAAAAAGCTAAACAAAAGGAGAAAATCCTCAGTTTCTTTCACTGCTAAAACAACTGCAGATTAACCTCAAATCAGATTAAATCAGTCTCTAAATTAGCAACATGCACTACAACATGTCTCATTTAAAAGCAACACCACAGAATGGAAGATGGAAAAGGAGAGTTCCAGTGGCCATGATACATGGAGTCCAAGAAAGAGGGACTACTGGAGTTAGCCACATTTAAAATGGTTGCTGTTTAGTGGCTACATTAACGAGTTCAGTGTTTACTATAGAGGAAAGCCTAGTGAATGTAAGCTGAATTCCCATTACTTTTAGTCCCCACTAGGTTCCAGGTAAGTAGTACTCCCTACTGAACATTGCACTAAGGTAACTACCTATGATACTGGGTTTACGTTAAAAAAAATTCAGGTTGTCAGATTATTTTAGTACTGATGGTGTACAAGAGCAGTTTACATGATAGTTGAGACATACAATACCAGCTTTAACAAAAAAAATTGTGATAATAGTAATGCAAGGGACAGAAGATCACTGGAAAATTGAGTGCCCAACTGGGAGAAAGTTGGGATAAAAATCCAAGAAATTTGACTGAAGTGTTCTGAGAGGAAAAAAAATGCAGAGCAACTTTCAAATAAAGTACTACAATTATAACTTCATTTTAGCCACAACAAACAAGTCACCAATCTACTAAGCAGGTATTAATAACATTTAATTCAAAGTTTTGAACACAATATCTACTATAAAAATAAAACTGAACAATTTCTACTTCTATGCTAGTTCAATTGTTAACACTGATATTACAGAAGTTTGCAGCAGCAGTTGATTCAAACAATATTCTTTCTACAAGCAAAGCACAAAGATACTATACTATCTGGAAGTATGATGGATATCCTTAATTTTGTTCTAATAGTTTTTAAGAGGCAAACTACTCTTCAAAGAGGATATACACATACTGGCAGCAGTTCCTTGTCTAGATGCATTCTCTCCATGCTGGTACTGAAGAATGTGAGAGTGTCCTTGTTAGACTGCAGTGAAACAAATCTCAAGATACTAGATGACATACACCCACTTCTTTACGCTACACAGATGTACAGCAGTTTAAATCTCTGTTGCAGCCAATTATCTTGCAAGGATACTTAATCTTCTAAGCCAATAACTGACCCTGTGCTGGTTGTAGAATAGCAGAATTGAGAAATATGGCATGCCTTCAATTCTCACTAAGAGAACACCAAAAAAGGAACTGCAACTGTGTGGTTTAGAACTGAACATTTAGCTAGAGCAGTAGCTAAAAACAGCCTACTCTCTGCAATTTTTTTGTTAAAGTCTGAAGTTTCATCCTCAGTAACTCAGATGTGTTTGTCTCGAATCCCAGAACTAAATAAAGTCTGTGTGTTTATATGCTGTTAAAAGCAGATTTTCAAGTCAGTGCATATTATTCCTGATAAAGGATTTCTCAGAAGCCATTTGACAGAAAGGGGGAGAGAATCCCCAAATGTATAATAGGTTTTAATAATTGTCTTTATATTTTGTTTCTTAGAAGGTACACACATTTACAGGATGCAATCTTAAGAGAAAATGCTAAGAAACTACAGCCTAAAACAATGGCAAAAACATTGTCTGTGAAAACATCAGCTATAATTACAAAACTGGAAAAAGCATTCAATATTAAAGTATGCACTTATAATTCTACAATTTGTCATCACTAGCCTATAATCTGTATCCAGGATAATGAGCCTTATTTGTCATCCTAGTATGATAGTATTATATATCTGAGATCCTGAACTGATATTTATTTACAGTATTTTTATCCCATCTTTCTCCCCAAAGGGACTCATATCTGGAATAAGTAAACAAAGTTAACATGACAACGTTATTGACTTTGGGGCAAATCTGAAAGTAGTGTACAACCTATTCTAGATGAGGCTGCACTCACCCTTAAAGGTTCATGTTCACAGCTTGGTGTGCTATAGAATCTAGCACTGATCTTGGATTACTAGGAGGCACCTTTTACCAGCTTTGGATGGTGAGCCAGCTACTCCGCTTGTGAATATAAGTGATTTAACCACTGACACCAATTTTGTGCTAATGCCCTGTGTTAACATGCTCTACATGAGGCTATTGTTGAGAAGTGTTCAGAAACCACAAGCAGTCCAAAATGCAGACATAGGGACTGAGCTGGATCTTGACACACATATCACATTACTCCAATATGTATTGAAATAATTGGAAAGTTAAGAATTCATTCAATAAAGTTCTAAATGGTCTGGGCCAAGTCCAGTACATCTTCAGGACAGCTTTCCACCATTCAAACCTGTCTGTGCATTTTGATAATCCTAAGATAAGAGGCTCAATGTCATATTCCCCTGCCACCTGATTTCGGTGGTTACACAGGACAGGGCCCTTCTCAGTAGAGGGGCTAGACCAGCAATTCTCAGCTGATGTGCCGTGAAAGGTCCACAAATGTCCTGTGGAGTTTGTAACACAGCGGTTGAAAATAGTTGGTCTCTTCACCCCTACGCAGTCTTTCTAGTGGCTGTTGCTGGTGGTGGTTAGCATTTTGTAGATTGTGAGCCCTTTTGGGACAGGGAACCATGTAACTTTATTATTGCTATTTGCCTGTAAACCGCTTTGTGGACTTCAGGTTGAAAAGCAATATATAAGTACCTGTTTGATTGATTGATTGATTGATTGATTGATTGATTGATTGATAACAAATGCTAGAGACACTGGAAGTCAGAATTCCTATTTAAAAGAAGGCTGCCATAAGAAAGTTATAATGGGGTGGACAAGCAAACTCTTTCACCATTAGGGTCAGTGATGAAGATTCCAGCAGTTAGTCCCACCTCTCTGTGGGAACATTTCCCAAAAAAAGCACAGACTGATAGAGCCACTTCATTTTTTGAATTGCTGGACTCAGTTTCATTGCCTGAAGACAGGGCATTCTGCTTGCTTAACAGAACCAACAGAGCAATTTTAAAACAAATTACTACAGTAGAGTCTTGGACTTTAAGGCAGCAATTTGCAACTGCTCTGCAACCAAGGGGAGGAGAGAGAGGAAAGTTTGGTGGTCCCTCATCTTGGCACCATGCTTTCTTAAGTGGAGGTCCTAACTTGTTCTGAAAGAAAACTTTGCCTTCCTGCCTCTCACTTGGGGCAGTAGCAGATCAGCTGTTCCAAGAACAAGCTGGCTGAAGTGAAACTCCATGCCAACTCCTGCAGTTTCATGAGATTGCTCTTCTTAAAAGGAAGCCTGAGTAGCCAAGAAATTGGAAGTGACAACATAAAAGGTGAAGGCCATAGAGGTGTCAATGTACCACAAGCTGAAAAATGTTGAATATCACTGGGCTAGATTGTGTTACTTGCACCTGAAAGAAATCAGATTATGTTCCTCAATGATGAGTTGTAAGAAGCAAGTGACATTCTTATTTTAATATAGTGACAGGAGATGTGGACAGGCTGGAGCTGATCTTTGTATTTTCTTGACTAATTTAATGTTTAATTGTCATTCATTAGTTGTGTCATGCTGGTTTTGATGTATTGCAAATACTTGTGTATAAGTTTATCTCATGGATAAGTCAAGGGCAAGTTTTAAATCAAAAATAGAATTTGTTAAACCTTAAGAGGTGCACATAAGACTTCGAATTAGCTAATTTTGTCTGATTTTACCAGATTCTGAAAGATGACTTTCCAGTAATTGTTTTTCTGGTGAAACAGAAATGAAGTAGCAATTCTCCAAAAAGGAAGAAAGGTGAAGGAAGTTATAGGAATTGTAGGTTTTGTGAGGAGTATTTCATTGCAACAGCCCTCACAAAGATTACAACTCCCATAATCTCCTTCACTTCTCTTCCTGTTTGGAGAATAGTTCCATTTCTGTTCTGCTTCAGAACAGGGTAAAACAACTCCATTTGTTTTTCTCCCCTTGCATCCCTCTTCTCAGGATAGTCTCTGCCACCCCGAATCTCACCAAGCAGCAAGCACCAAGGGGCCTTGCCGCATTGACACATGTATAAAGTCGACCCAAGTTTTCACGGTCATACATTTTTCAACTTATACACGAATATATATGGTAGTTCTTATTTCAATGAAAGCTTCCATTTAAATGATTTGATGGAGAGGTAGGATAGGAATAGTTTAAAGTAGAGAACTTGTAGCAATTTTGCAGATTAAGGGTAATCCTGTAATGCTGCATGTTCTTTTCACAAATCCTCCAGTATTTCTGCTCAGAGAGAAATTGTTGAGACAGTTGGGTATGAATATGATTAAGGGAGCAAGCAGAATGTTCAATCAGCAGCAGCTTTAAAATGTCTTTAAAAAAATCTTCAAGTGACAAACTTGTGTACTCATTATTGGCAATAACTCCCTCAACAGTGAAGCTGTTACACCAAAATTAAAAATGAGCAATTACAATAGCTTCGGAAGGCCAAGTTCTTACATCTGCGCTCCCAAATCTTGAACTAACCATGTCTTGCAAATCACAGGTAATACAGCTTGTAATGGGGGATGTTTGGGAAGACAGGAGGTGGCCTGGAGATAAGCTTCCCACAGAAGCAGGATTCAAAATCTAGGGACAGAACAGAGAAGGCCCTCCTGTGCAGGCCACACAATTATGACTCCTATGTCAGTGGACTTTGGTGGACAGGCAGGCTCACATGGACATGGTCTTTTAGGCATCCAGGTCTTAAAAGGGCATTAAAGGCAATAACCAGCACATTTAAGGCTGAGAAATGAAACTGAAGCAGTAAGACTGTTGTGACAGGGTAGGCAAATGCTTGCGCTAAACAGCCCCATTGAAAATTTTAGGCATTGTGAACCAGCCGAAATTTTGGATATTTTAGAGCAGCATTTCTCAAACTCACTTGGGCTGGGGCCCACTTGGTGGGTTCTGCAAAGTCTCCGATGAAAACACGGATAATGGAAAGATCAGATAGCTAATTGCCTCAAACTCAGAGGCTATCAAAAAACCAGACAGCTGCTAACTGCCTTGCAAAAAAGCTGGGCTCCTGCAGTTTTCAATCTTGCGTAAAAACTGTATCGGTAGATAAGTGTTTTGAGTTTTCTAGTGTATTTTTTCCAGGTCTGTCAATGACAGGTAGTGGAAGCAAGTGATGGTTAGGTCATGTAACTACCATATATACTTGTATATAAGTAATGTATAACTCATGTATAAATTAAGTTTGTTTGTGTTTGGCAGCATTAAATCTTAAATAGCTCCTGTAAGTTTGGCTGACGTCCTACACACACTTATCTAGGAGTAAGTACCACTGAACACAGTAGACCCTACTATTGAGTAGACATGCATAAGATTACATTGCAAGTAGTTGTGCTCTTCGGGGAAGGAGGTTATTTTATGTCCATTTATGTCTGTAGTTATGTCTGCTGACAGCCTATATGAGTAATTACACTTGATAAAAATGCTTTAAAATTGACTGAAATATTAATTTGGAATAAAAACATTTTCAACCCTTAAAAATCTTTTCAGCCATCTACAAAAAAATAAAACAATTTTAGACTACTGATAAGGAATCAGACTCTGAAGGATTTCCTGAAGACACTTAGAGTCGCTTTAAATAGGGTTACAGATACAAACTGGGACAGAGTGTGTATATACCTTTAACCATTGTATAGATGAGGGAATTTGGGCAGGTGCATGGAAGGGTTTCAAAAGCTGCACCTGCCCAAATTCCCTCTTTTATATAATGGTTAATAGTATAGGCACTCCTTCCCAGTTTGTATCTGGTAACCCTAAAACATCTCTTAGGTTATTGCAACAAGAAAGGCACTTAGGTAACAATTACTGGTAGGTCATTTGTCAGGATCTGGTGTTGGGTCAAATCAGACAATTACCTAAATCAAAGGATTGCATTCACCAGTGATATATATAGGTTGGGACCAATCAGTGGGTTGCGAGCCAATTTCAGGTGGGCTGTAAAGTACCTAGAGCAGCCATATTGAAAATATAGGAAGATGGGATGCTGGAAAAGGGAGGGCTATGTGGCCTGATCTGGTGGGGCTCTTCTTATGTGGTTGTTTTGCTTGTGTCTAGGTTGTACATGGGCTTTTTTCCTTTCTGATTGCTATTGGAAAATGGCTGAGAAATCACCCAAATTATTGCTGCATTCTCAGGAAAGCAGCAGGCTCTGGCATGACAACGATGGCATTTCTGGCCATGACATCACTTACAGTGGGTCCCAGAACAATTGTCATTCGAAAAAGTGGGTCCCAATGCTAAAAAAGTTTGAGAGCCACTTGCAGATACCCTTAAGTTTTACCCTGGACTTATCCACAGTTCAAAGTGGATTTCATGATTTTTGGCTTAAACATGCCCTTGACTTATCCATGAGGTTGATTAAACTCGAGTATATGCAGAAAATCCCTCCACCCTTGAGGCTGTTCTTTAGGGCTTCCTCATTATGAGAAATGGACCAAGCTTTTTTTGCAAATAAATGAAACATTATTTGTAAATAAAATATGTCTTTTTAGACTCAAAGCTAGGTGAATTCCAATAAAACATTTGAAGGGGTCCCAATGCTAAAACATTTGAGAGCCACAACTTTAGAGGCTAGGTGTGTTGTAGTAGGCCATCACAATATAGCTATTAACACTCAATCCATAGTTTGGGATTGTTTTCAGCTTGTATAGGGATGTCGAATATACGGCCTGTGGGTTGGATGTGACTTGCAGAAGCTCTTTGGGGTGCTTTTTTTTTTTTTTTTTTTTTGGCTGTTGAGCTGTGTTTAGGTATCACTGCTGAAAAGGCAACCCACATTATATTTGGACTCTTCAGAATCTTGGAAATATGATAAAGATTTGCATATTTTCTCTTCTGTCATTTGTAGCTAATGAGTTGCTAAGTGAGAAAAGAGTGCTTGTTAACCAGGTCATAACCTAATTAACGACATCACTTCCTGCTTAATGCCATTATTTCTGGCCCTCAGCAGACATCATGAATGCTATTCAGTGTACTGAATGAAACAGGTTTGACACCCCTGAGCTAGTACATAAACCAAATGCACTCTTAGCCACAGTTGCAATCTGAACATCAGTAACTCCAACTGTACCCCCAAACTTCAAACCCAAGTTTTCACAAGGAGAATAATCCTATCAAAATAGGTTGAATCCCTATTTCTGGTTTTAACCAAGGGTATTTCTGCTTTGTCTAGATTAAGCTTCAGTGATATAAACAGGAAGGTGGGTTAAATATCACCTGCATATCAATGACACTATGCTCCAAGTCAGTAAACACTCTCTCCTACTAGCTTCATGCAGGGAATGAGAAAGAAGCAAGCAACAGACCCCCAGAACTACATTTTAAAGTCATTTCACAAAGGACTTGAACCACAAAGGACAGTAACTAAACCCAATCACATGTCCCAGAACAATACTATACTTGATGATACAGAAAGCTGTTGGAAGGTCCAACTGAACCAATAGGAATATGTGCCAATATAAAAAGAAAGATTGAGGAGGAGGGAGAGGTATACTATGGTATCTCCTGCCAAGAATAACATAAAAGATTTACATCAATTCTGAACTGATGTTAGCATCCCTTGAATTGCAGGCATGAAGAATACATACAAGATTTTCCTTCAACCAAAACATGCCTTTGCCTTGTCCAGAACATTTAAATACAGTCAAGAGTAATTAGAAATTGCATATCATATAATCTGATTTTGAGAGTCTATTTTTCACTACACTAAGCAGCTTGCTGTTTCCAAAATGCAGCTTAAGTAGCTTCCATTACAGAAGGTTAATTTAACTGAACACTAATAGCAATGTGACTTGAAGATAATGCAGATATAGCCCATGCATAAAGCCTCAGTAGAGAAGAAAACAGACAGTTTTTGTTTTTTCAGAACTAGGTCATCAGCTATCAGTAGATGCACTTTTGGCATTTCAAACATGGCCCTCCTTTCATTGCTTCTAGAACATATTGTACCAAATTATTATTCTTCAAGAAGTTCAGCAAAGAGTTTTACATCTAATTGTGCCACTAAACTTGATAGCAGAGGGAAATTAAAAAAGAACTGGTCACACTTGGTTCTTCTGAAATGTAGCCAATTGCATGCTTCAGATTTCTCTCTGAAATCAAAGTGAAACTCTGGTATGCAAAAATAATGTGCTAGTAGGTCTACCAGTCAGTCAGCCACCATATCCAGGGATGATCCAGTAGAGGTTATGCTGCTAGTGCCTTCTCTCCCCTTCCCACAATTTACTGTCTTTTAAAAATGCAAGTGGGGTGGAGGAGGGAAAGAGGAAGAAGAAAGGGAGCCACTCTACCCATGTAGCCTTGTCTCCTCCCCCTACTTCCTCTCTGTTTTCTTGAAATGTTAGGGAAGTTTTGAAAGTAAAAAAAATGTATGGTGTATAAAGCATACTGTGAAACATATAGGCTTGGCCTGGGCTCAAAATGTTACAGTTTGAGGTCTAATCAGGCTATCAAATAAGATGTTTTAGTATGTGAACCATACATACACAAGATCAGTGGTTCCAAAACTTTTTTGCACCAGGACCCACTTTTTAAAATGACAGGACCCATCCAGCTTACAGGGTGAACTATAATATTTACTCAAATAGATCAAAAGGGATAGGAGACCGGTACTCAAGAGACAACCTACTACAAAATAGACACCGAAAGGAAAATGATAGAACAGCACTGGTTGTCACCTACCATTCCCAGATCAATCAAATCAATCAGAAGTATTTATATACCGCTTTTCAACACAAGTTCACAAAGCGTTTACAGGCAAATAATAATGTTAAATGGCTCCCTGTCCCCAAAGGGCTCACAATCTAAAAAATATAACCACCACCCACAACAGCCACTAGAAAAAGACACTGCACAGGGGTGAATAGGGACAATTACTCTCCCCCTGCTAAATATAAGAGAACACCACTTTAAAAAGTGCCTCTTGCCCAGTTAGCAGGGCATACTGCTACTACTACTAATATACTACCTGTACTAATATATCAACCTACTCAAATACATCAGTGATCTAAAGCTAGGGGGTGGTTGGAAATGGTGCTATTTTCCCCCACAGATTTTGTGATTTGAAAGGCAGAAAATGGTGCTCTGTGTCTTTATTTCAAGTTCTCATTCTTAAGAATGTAAAAAGCTTTAAAGGTGTACCAGGTAGGTAATATAGTGTCAGCAGATGCAGCCACAGTATTATTTCTAACTGGAAAAGTAATCTATTGACACTTTTCTCACAGGCCTTATATTAGTGATGGGCCTGTTTTTGCTTACAGACAGTTCTCTAATCTTAAGAGACAGCAATGATAAACTCTACCAGAAAACTCTACCATAAATCCTGATAGTTTCAACTATACATGATCTTCCCCTTATGCACTAACTTCAGAAACTAATCCTTACGTACATTACAATCTGACTGTATTTCATGTGTTCTGAATTAAATATACAATTAATTCCATTTGTTAGATGTAGGAATAAATTAGTATCTAGCAAATTGCTTTACCATCACAAAGGACATTATCCAGATACATTAGTTTTTATTCTTAAGATTTAACTCTATGAAGTCAGAAGAAGAACCACACCCTGGTATGACAGGAATGAAAAATAATGCATCATAAATCCTTACCTAAAAGCTATTGAAAAACCAATCCATCATTTTTATATTCGTCCCTACATTTCTAATATGAACACAGCTTAGATCAGGGATCTCCCAACTTTTCAGTGCGAGGGGCACATCATATATTTTACATATTTTCATGGGCTGAAAAAAATTTGTTTTATAAATGAATGAATGAAATCTGAGTGAATAAGTTTTACTTGGATTTCTTTTGGTAGTCAGCGTGATATGATTCAGAACAAAAGAAAAATGTTACAGTCAGAAAGAAATTGTGCTGTGCTTAAACTGAGAAATGTTAAAGAAGTAAAAATGTCAAACATTACCAAATGCTCTATCCATTTTTATAAAATACAGAATGGTAATTATGCTCCACACATTTCTGGAAACATTCTCACAGCACCCTGAATTCTGTGTCTGTAGTAGAAACAGGTGCATCTATATGCAAGTTTAGCCTGCTGCTGCTGCTGCTGCCGCCGCCGCCGCCACCACCACCACCATCACCACCACCAAGATGCCAGCAACAGGACCCTCAAACTAAAATGTACTCAGCAACATTGTTGTCTCTGGTTTTCTATGTCCACTGGATTAAAGGATGAGAGAGCAGTGCCCCCTAGTGCCACTGCAGCAGTACTTATGTTCTTTAAAACTAATGAATCTTCTCACTAGAAAGGTCCTTCTAAACTACTTTCAATTTGAAGTTGCTACTTTTGTATCAGTAACTAGAAAGGTTTGCAAACAATGTATTCTGATATACGCTATAAGCTAGGGGTATCAAACTCGTTTCATAGAGTGCCAAATAGCATTCATGGTGCCTACTGAGGGCAGAAGCAGGAACTGATATCATTAAGCAGATGATGGCCGAAATATGTACTTTTTTCTCCTTCACTCAAGCACTCATTAGCTGCAAATGCCAAGAGAAAATACACAAAACTTCATATTTTCAAGATATGTGGAAAGCCCAATTATAAACTGGACGGCCATTTCAGTATTGCCACTTCTGCCAAGGCATCACTTTGCAGCTCTGCAGCTGAGAGGGTGCCTGCCAAGTGATGCTGCTGTGCTGATACCAGAACCAGTGCTGCTGATAGGGCAGTCCGAGTGACAACCAAGCTCTCCCAGCACTTTGGCAGCTTCTCCTTCCTTCCCCTTCTTGATCTGCCTCTTCTCTCCTTCCATTCCTCACCTTTTGAGGCCTCCATCCATCTCTTCCTTCAGCAGCACTGGGAGAGCCCAATTATCATACAGGCTGCTCTTTTAGCAGCAACACCTCAGCAGAAGCAGTGCTGAAAAAAGGGTGGCCTGCATGATAATTGGGCTCTCCCAGCACCACCCTTTCAGAAGTGCCGCTTCTGCCAATGTATCATTTTGCAGTTCAGAAGATGATGGTGAAGCTGGGAGAACCTAATTATCAGGGGAGACAGATAAAATACTTCTTATGTTTGATATGTCTTTTCTAAGCTTTATTTTGTATTTTATTTTAAACAGAAATACATGACAGACAGGGGAAAAAACCATAAAATATTTCACCACACTATTCAATTTGTGCAGGACTAAACAATTAAAAATTTGCTTCAATGCAAGTTGTCATCTTCAGTTGGATAAATGCAAACCTTTATACTTTTTGTGCATGTTACATTTCTTAATGCAAGTTAATATGAACAAATCTTCACTTTTGATTACCACTTTAAAGCTTCAGGCTATTACACTTAACTGCAAGACTTATGTGACCATAAATAAATGTGAATAGAATTCAAGCTATTTATCAACCTCAAGTTGTTAAAAAAATAGAACACAAGAGGATGGGCATGTAAGCACAAGGGGCAATTCTCTTTTGGTAGCACATAAAGCAGCTTGTAAAACTAAGCATGGTGGCGCAGCGAGTTAATCCGCTGTTGCTGGGCTTTCGACTGCAAGATTGGGAGTTCGAGACTGCGTGACAGAATGAGCTCCCGTTGCTTGTCCCAGCTCCTGCCAACCTAGCAGTTCGAAAGCACTAAAATGCAAGTAGATAAATAGGGACCACTTCAGTAGGAAGGTAACGGCGTTCCGTGCGCCACGGCATAGAGTCATGCTGGTCACATGATAGGACAAAAACGCCGGCTCTACAGGCTTTGAAACGGAGATGAGCACCACCTCCTACAGTCGGTCACGACTAGACCATTTGGTCATGGGGAAACCTTTACCTTTTTTAAAACTAAGCACCAATCAAGAAAATACAGGCACAGTATAGAATGAACAAGTAGTTGAGCAGGGGTGGATAGATGAAAGAATTAATAAATCAGCAGCTATTTTTAGCACACTCCACTAGCTAATTTAAATGTGATCTGTTAACTATCCTTCAAAGATACACCAGGTCTTGGTTTTAGATCTATTTCCCCCATTAAAGTACTTGATTGAACAGACTTTCCTACAGTGGTTATAATCTAAACATCTGAAGCATCCTAAGATGTAGGGTTATACATGTGCAAACTAATGTGTAAATGAGTAGGGTTAACTGAACTGCTTTAAAATAAACCAGGCCTCCATCGCATTCCTTTTCACCACACATGATTTTCACACATGAAAATAATTGTTCCTTTCTTCCCAGACAGGAAAACAGAACTAGACAGACCACAATTTTTATTAAAATAAAGACTACTAATATCATCCATGATTAAACTGCACCTAATCTTCTCTCCTCAAGCACCTTACAGTTATTACCTATTTCTGTATAAAAGATAATATCTTAAAAGGAAGAAAATTAGACAATTCCATTCAACAGAAAACCTTTTTCTAGCCCCAAAAATAAAATGACCTCTCCTCCTTCAAGAACCTGGATACAATATTTTCTTCTGTATTCTAAAATTAAAAGATTCAAAAGTAGTTCAAAAAATTTTCTAACAAAAACACATTGGAAAGATGCAAGATGTGTGTGGCACACTCATATTCAGCCCAGTGAGGCAATGGAAAGAGGATAAGGATTCACAGAGTCAATATACTTCCATGATCATTTATCCAATAGATTAGTGACAGAAATCAGATCAAAGATACTTTTCCCTTCTTGGTACATCTTTGAATGATTTGCACTAGATCAGCAAGGGTTTCCGAATTGCAAATCAACAAAAACAATGTGGACGGGGAGTGGTGGGAGAAGAAAAAAACCAGGAATTTATATGTGAAGGGAATGAGAATTAAGTTATATACTGAAAACCAGCTCCTGAATTGCCAGGAGGCAGCTTGTTTGATGCATCTGTCCCTTATTCTTAGTATCGGTACATCTTCAAGTCACTACTTTGCACCCAACTCTGGTTAGTAAATCTCAGGAGTCTAGTAAAGAAAATACACACCCATACACAACTCAAGTCATTAGTCTGAAGCCTGCCCACCCTGGCTTGCAGCCTGGCCTTCACTGAGCAACAGTGAGCAAATGACTGACTGGTGTCAAATACTGATGCACTGTCAAATAGCTGTAAGCAGAGAAGCAGAATGGAGAGGAAAATAGATGTATAAATTAGGGGGACGGTATAACAGTATGTCCTTCTGTATAACAGAAGGACAGGGTGCAGTAAGTTGGGAGGGAGAAGCTTAGTCCTATCTGTGCTCCCTCAGCAGCCAGGGGAAAAACTAGGAGGCAAGACGCCTCGCCAAGTGAAGTCTTCCCATACCAGAACCCAAGGCAAAAAACCAGAAGAGGCAACTTTCAAATAGTTGTTCCAGACAGAGAAGACCACAAATCTAAACATCTTTCCAGGTAGAACCTCACCCATAAGCACCCAAAGCAAAGGAGAAAGCCATGGAATATTTTAGTCATTATTTGGTTGAAACTGTTGACAAATCTGAAGGTAAACACCCTTGAAAACCTAGCCCAACCTAGGGTTTTGTATTTTTAAGAGGAAGAGAAACAAGTTTGTTTGATAAACATACTGCCCCAAAAAGAATGAAAAAGTAACCTGTTTTGCTTTATTACATGTGTCTCACCCATCTTGTGATATTGGCCACAGTTGAGCAAATACTTTGACTTCCTATATCCAAACTCTAGCCATACTGGTTTTATTATTGAGAATATTTATACAACACTTTTAAACTAAGTCCTCAAAGCAGTTTACTTACCAAAGGAAGATTAAGGACAATAGCCTTTAAGAAACCTAGACCTTGCTCAAACTGCTCTAGATTAGAACACGGAATAAGTCATTAATATTTTGGTTTTAGAATGTAACCATAGGGTCACTCCAATTAACAGCAGAGCCCTAGGCATGTTTCCTCAAAGTTCCCACTGATTTCAATGGAATTTATTCCCTAGTACAGGTAGATTATTCCATATCTGGACTCCAAAACCCAGACATTTTTTTTCCTTTTTTTAACCATCTGTAGTGTGAACACTAAACGATCGTGTGCTCATTCCCACATGCAGGCTGTAAGTTCTATTCTTTGCTCTGTGGTGTATAACATTGTTGTAAAATGTCAGAGGGGCTAGCAGACATGCACATGGGTAACAGTGAAAAGAACAAGAGGAAGCATTTCTCATTATACGTATGCAGTTATTCCAAAATCCATACAAATACAAAAACCTTCCCATCCCCAAGCAGTCCGAATAAGGGATATGCAACCTGTACAGGAGTTCCCAAACATCATCCCTCCATGAACCACCTCATTGTCCACAGTAGATCACAGGCATGCATCAGCTGCCGCACCATCAGGCATTACGGGGCACAAAGTGGAAGAACCTCATTGGCCACATCACACCATGTTGCGCCATAATGTCTTCCCAACTGTAGGTTATGACCCAATTTTTGGATTGTCATGAGCCCACCACAACCAGGAAGGAAGATCAGAGCTCAACACAGTGCGATGCATTCAATTAAGTGGGTTGCAACCAGTGCCACACAGTGCCAACTTCCCGTTTGCACCCCTTAATGCCTGGTGGCTTCCTGGTCAGGACAAGACCAAGACCCACCAAAAACTGAATCACGACCCACAGTTTTGGAAATGCTGCCCTAGTACGTATACATAGAATTGAGGCCTGATCCATCATCTGCAGTTGAAAGGAAGTCTACTCGCATGAGCTTGCCTACTGCAATGTTTTGTTAAAGATTACTTAGGTCCCAAATGTTTCCTTTTAATTTACAGACATCACCAACACCCCATATCCATGAGGGGTTCCGTTCTGCCCTCTCCATGGATACAGAGACAGTGGATATGGGGAACTCTATAAATAGGAGCCCCCTGTACCTTCCCCACACCCATTACCTTTGTTTTTCTTTAGCAGCAATGGAAGTGTGAGCATTTCTTGTTAAGAAAGGGGTATTCTTGCTCAACTAAAGAGCCAGATGTGCAAGCAAACAGGCTGCATGCTACAGAAAGGAAACTAACTGAACATTAACAGAAAGCAGAACTGTCATAAGAACATAAGAAGAGCCCTGCTGGATCAGGCCAAAGGCCCATCTAGTCCAGCTTCCTGTATCTCACAGCGGCCCACCAGGTGCCCCAGGGAGGCATGAAACAACAAGATCCTGTTGCATCCTGTTGCCACTCCCTTGCACCCGGTACCAGTAGCCCACCACCTTTGTAAGGAGGTTGCACAATCCATCATTGCCTATAGCCCACGATGGACCTTTCCTCCAGAAATCTGTCCAATCCCCTCTTAAAGGCATCAAGACCAGATGCCATCACCACCTCCTGTGGCAAGGAGTTCCACAGATTAACTACCCGGTGGGTAAAAAAGTACTTCCTTTTATCTGTTTTAACTCTCCCAACCCTGAGTTTTAGTGGATGCCCCCTGGTTCTGGTGTTTTGAGAGAGGGAAAAGAACATCCCTCTATCGACTTTATCCCTTCCATGCATAATTTTGTATGTCTCAATCATGTTCCCCCTCAGGCGCCTTTTTTCTAGACTGAAGAGCCCCAAACGCTGCAGTCTTTCTTCATAAGGGAGGTGCCCCAGCCCCGTAATCATTTTTGTCCTGCAACTTGTTAGTCTCCCTCCAACAGGCTGGTTGCCTGCATGTCCAGCTCTTAAGTTAAGCAAAAATGTTCCTTTCTTAACAAGAAACACCCACACTTCCATCACTGCTAAAGGAAAACAAAGGTAATAGGCACACAGGTGCAGGGGAAAAGGTCCCCCAGATCCACAGATAAGTGAAACCACAGATACTGGATCTGTGGACAAGGTAGAGAGAGCTTGTATTAACATTCTTCCACTAGTAGCTTATGGCAACTTGTCAATGGCCTAAAAGAACAGATGTACTCAGCTCAGTTTTTTAGACTTAGATTTTTGAACTTTTTTGGTGTGCAGAACTATACAACCACATTGCCAAATCATAACAGTGTTCTGCCATTAGCAAGTTATTAAACAGTTGCTCATCCACCCACTCCTGCAAAAGCTCCTGGAAGTTTTAGCCATACTTGGAGCCCAGAGCCCACTCCTCCTGAGCATCTTCTGAAAACACCAATGTACTAGGAATAGAAGTTTAACACAAACCTATGCATGTCTACTCAGAAGCAAGTCTCATTGTGTTCAGTGGTGCTTACTCTCAAGAAAGGGTGCATTGGATTGCAATCTTACAACTCTTGGGACCAAATCCTATCCAATTTTCCAGCCCTGATGTATTTGTCCCAATGGTGTGTGCTGCATTCTGTCATGGAGGGACAATCAGGGAGGTCTTCTTAAGATAAGGGAACACTTATTTGCTTACCTCAGGGCTGCATTGCAGCTGCATCAGAACCAGAAATGTGGATAGGATTGGGCATTTGATTGGGAGCCACAAGCCCTACACTTTGCTTAGGTACAGTTGCAACTGCACCTGGCTGAAGCTAGAGTTTTCATGGCTTATAACTGTTGCCAAACCTTGTTCAGACTGATCCTCCTAGCCACAGTGATGTTATCAAGAGGCAAGGCTGTCTTTGTGTCCCAGGTGTCATTGTGCCTTGTGAGAGCTGATATGCTTATAGATTGCTTATATGCTTATAGAATAACAATAAACTTCAGATGTTTGAGAGCTGCAATATTTAAGAAGCATTTAAATTCTTGAATATATTTACTACCACAAACATTAAACCTACTTTTTAATCCAGTGGACTCTCCATTAATAGTAAATTATAAAGCTTGAAAAAAATTATTTACTTTTTATATTAATTGTGATACCAAAAGGAGCTCCGCCAACATATGTCTGTGAGTCACATACGTCTCATAAGCTGCAGTTTGGCCACCCCTATTCTATATAATGCCACTTGGACACCAAGCAGAGTTCTTCAGCATGTAAAAATTTAATTAACACAAAATTAATCTCTATACTATGTGACCAATCTTTATAACAAACACTTTGTTTCCTAGTAGAAACACAGATTAAATATGGTAGAATTTATCATTTCGATCAACTAATTGGTTTAAATCAAGTACACCCTACCTACAGATTATATCAAAGAAATATCTTGTCCAGCAATCTCACATTATTA
Organism: Lerista edwardsae; assembly: GCA_029204185.1. Taxonomy (NCBI): domain Eukaryota; kingdom Metazoa; phylum Chordata; class Lepidosauria; order Squamata; family Scincidae; genus Lerista; species Lerista edwardsae. The sequence continues at coordinate 18,870 of JAJKFI010038724.1, read as the reverse complement.
TCTAGCACTTAGTCTGCTATATGGTAATAATATAAATCATTCTTCAAAGAACAAGTCAAATGGTGGTTAAAGAAACTTGTACACTGAAATGTTTACTTGCTTAATTTCTTTGGATGTTAGTACACTGTGTCAGAAGGGCTATCCAAAAAGTTTCTAAGGCTTGTCCACACGACAAATGTAAATCAGATTAATTGCCATGGCATAGGCCCAAGGAACCTTGGAAGGGAACTCAAGGCTAGCATTGGGACAAAGTCACAGAAACTTTCAGCAAACTTAGCCTAACTCATCCATGGGGAGAAATCACAGTGAGCCAACCATTTTTTTTCCTGTACTGCTAAAAGGAGACCACATGTCTGCTTCACTTCATATCCAGCCTTGAAAGGAAGTAAAGTGAATCACTGCTGCATTATCCTCCTCTGCCCACCTCCACAGATAGGCAATGAACATGAGAGGGGGGGCTGGAAACAGCACAGGACTTCTTTGAATCCTCTCTCCCCAGCTGCAGAATGCGAGGTCAAAAGAACTGGTGCTGGCTATCCATGTGCAGAGAGTCAAGGTAGTAAAGAACAGCATGACATCACATCCCAGCAGTTGCCTCCAAAGATTCACTACACAGCAGGATGTGCCCAGAACACATCTCATTGCCATAGACGAAGAAGGGTAATAGTCTCTTATCCCCTTTACCCGGTTTGACACTTCCAGCGTGTGCTGAGGACTCAGAAGCCAGCGCGTGGGGAAGCAACGAGGCTTGGAACAAAGAGCCCAAGCTCCTATCCCTCTAGCCTACCCTTACCCTATCAGAAGCTCTGCCTGAACAAAAGCAAAGCGAGCTACTAACAGGAGCGGATGAGAGAAAAAAGACACGAATTTATCCATGTGCCTACCCAACGTAGAATGAGCAATTCACCGACTGGAGAACGGGGGGGGGGGGAACCAGGGGGTCGACTTGAAGTTATGAAGATACTGAGAAGAAATATTTAGACGGGGAAAAGATAAATGAGGGGAAGGAAAAAATGTGATGATCAACCAACTGTGTCAGCCCGATCCAATGAGAGCACTTCTATCTTTCATGCATTCAGAGGTGACAGTGGAGGAAAGGGCCTCTTTTGTTACTTTTCGCTGAAACAGAGTAGCCATCGCCTCCCGGGGGGGGGAGCGAGAGAGTGTGTGTGGGGGGCGTAGCGCTCGGTGGGACTGGAGAAGGAAGCGAAAGGAGTGCTGAGTGGAGCTGGGAGAGAGGGAGGGAGAGGCGGAGGCGAAGGAAACGCTCCCAAGGGGCTCCCGGGATTGACACCTGTAAGAGAGAAAAGGCGTGGGGACGTCCGGAAGAGCGCGCGCGCGCCTGTCTTTGTGTCGCCTCCTCAGACATGCTAAGTGCCCCTCGCTCGCGGCGGCGGCGGTGCTTCCCCGCTCGCTGCCGCCGCAGAAATAAAAGGCGAGGGACGCCGGCCGAGCTCCGCCCCCACAAAGGGAAGCGGCGATGGTGGAGCCCCCGCTGAGGGAAAGGCGGGAAGGGGGTCGCCTCTCTTTTGTGCCTCCCCCCCAGCTCCCACAGCCAGCCAGCCAGCCGCGTGCTCCCGCTCCTGTTCCTCCTTCACCCACTTTAATTACCGTGGTGAGTAGCGGTCTCATCTGCTCGCCTGCCCGCTCCTCCTCCATGGCGCGTCGCGGGGCGGACAGGGCTGAGGAGGAAGCGAGCGGCTGCCGGGCGATGCTGTCTGCGGGGAGAGGAAAAGGAAGCGCCGCCACCGCGATTGACGAAGGCAGCACAGTTCCCACAGCGCCCGCTTTGCTCTCCTCAGAGCCTAGCCGGTTCCCCCCTGGCCACGCCCCTCCGGCGGGTCCCGGCCGCCCGATTGGCAGCGGTCCCGACCAATGGCTGAGAGAATGCGGCTCCTCCTCTAGGCTCGAGCAGCGCTCAGAGCAGGGGGAAAAAAAGCGGCCTCGTTGTCTCGCGCCCTTCGAGAGGCACTCGTTGAGGGGACTTTTTTTAATAGGTTGGTGAAGGCTTGAAACGGTGTGTCCTGTCCTCAAGGGGAACCCCACCTCCTGCCCTCTCCTTGTACGCAACCCCCCTGTGTCGAACAAGGCGGGGGCTTTCCTCGTCGTGAATAAACACTGTGCATAAGGAGTGGGCAGCGCGAGAGGAAAGAAGTGATGCGGGCAGCCTTAATTGAATAAAATTGAAATATGAGAGGCGGCTGTGGGGCTAGTCATGCAGAGCGTTGATTTAACGACGGGCTACAAATCAGTTCTCGGCCAGAGACAAGATTCACAGTGTGACCCCGGATGAGTAGCGCAGCAGCAGCAGCAGCGTCGCGTCCACAGCTTCCAGGGACGGGGCTTACTAGTCTGTTGCAGTAAAAGCAACAAGGCGTTTCTTGCCTGAAAGACTCCCTGGTCTCTTTCAGCATGAATGTTCCTGGACTGGAGTCCATTTCATCAGATGCATAAAGTGGACAGTGGTCCACTAAAGGTTATGCTCAAATAAAATGGCTGGCTTTTAAGGTGCTGCACGATTGGTGATCGTTTTTCGTCAGCCTCGGTTTGACCGTCTTTTAAAGTGGAAATAAAGCTGGCAATGTGGATGGGTAAAGAACAGTCATACAGAGCCAGAAGTAGGTGCCAGTGCGTTCAGTGGAATTTTCTCCCAAGGAAGTGAGCTCAGGATTTTTGCCATAGACGCCAGAGGTCCATACTGAAATGGGATCGTGACCGTGGCAACGAAAAAGCCTGAGGCTATGGAAAAGCGGCAGTGGAAAAGCCCTTGCAGGGACTCTCTTGGGAGAAAAGCCATTGAAAACCGTGGGCTTGCTTCCAAGTAAGCATACTTAGGATTGCTCCACAAGTGGCTGCTTCCAGTTCTCAGCAGCTATATTTTTAAATCAAGCAAAGTTTTGACGTATGAATGTCATCAGCACATTAAAATCATCTTGAGAGGCTTTCTTCCTGAGGCTTTGCCCACCTGAGACAAAATGCATGTCAACTGGGGACAGTGCCTTCTTGGTGGTGGCACGCTCCTTTGTGGAACACTCACCCTGCAGAGACCTCCTTTTATGTCTTTCACCGAGGAAATACATTTTTTGTTTTGTTTTCCCATTTAAAAAATCCCTTAAAATTTGAATATTGACTTTATCTGCTGCTCTTTCTTATAGTGTTAACTATATTTTATAGTTATTTAATATTCGCTATTTAAAAAAAAAAAAAAGTAAGCCAACCTGGAAAACTTTTTATTGCACAAAAGTTCTTAAAATATAAAAATAAATACAGAACTGAGTCAGACCACTGGTCTGTCTTATCCAGTATTGTCAACTGTGATCGGTGATGTCTCTTCAGGCCTGTAAGCAGACATGTTACCTGGCTCTGCTTCCCAGGATTCAGTTTAATTGGACATGCCAGGAACTGAAATCAGACCTTAGGCATGATGATAAACTTCCTTTCAGTCCACAAATATATTTTATGCAGTAGCATGGGGGGCAGCGGCTAAGTTTTGCAAGGAGCCTTACATTACCTTGCTGCCAAGGTGTTGCTTCCCGCCCCCCACCCTTGAGGATTGGCAAGGGAGGGGAATGATTTGGACAACGAGGTAAAGCTTCTTGTAAAATGTAGGGCTCCACCACCCCACACACTTCTGATAAATATTTTCCTGAATTGCATGAGGATAGGACTGATAGCCAGGTCATTTGAACAGAAATCACTATTTAATGATATTATTAAACAGTATTTTAGTATTATTAAATATCCATTTTAACAGCATATTTCAGAGTACAAAGGTTTCACAATTCTGGAATAGGTTATACTTTTAGATTAGTGTGCAGTGAATGAAATGGCTGAGCAGAACCTTGAACTCTAGTTTTCTGCGTCAAAGCCAACGTTCTAATAAGGCATTACCCTGAAAGCAATACTTTTTAAGGTTTGCTGCCAGCATTGCTGGGTTTGCATTTGTGGTTCATGCGATACGATCAAATACATTTCATAATTAATTGTAATAGTAATGCCATTTGATAATGCACCGTGTTCCATTGTTCCATAAGTTCAAGGTGTCAGAAAAATAACATTGCATAAGAATAACACTCTTCCCTCTCTTTCCCATGAGTCTGTTTTGGTAGATCATGTTCTTCCTTCACGGGCTCCTTCTACTGCTTCAGGGAGTTACATCACTCCCAGCTGGTGCACAGCCAGCTTTACAAATGAGTTTGGACAGCCTTTTGGCTCAATACCAAATGCCCAATTAAGTATATGTCAATTCTCTAAATGTTTAAAATGCTTCCAGAATTAGTGCTTCCAGAATGATACCATCAGGTCACTTTCCCCATCAAACTTCTTAGCTCTCATTTAAAATTCCTAATTCTGTGAAAGGCCATTTGGAGTGATCCTGCTGGTGTTGGGAACAAACCCTACTGCTAGATGAGTAGCTTAATGTTTACCATCTGCTTTGAACTGAAAAGAAGATCCTATTTTAAGGCTTGCTAGTGTCCATAAATAAATGCTTGCATGGACAGTACCGAAGACCAGTCTATCCACAGCAAACATATTAAACTGATATTGCAATATTGTATCTTGCACAGATGTCATTGTGACACTGAAAGCAAATATTTCAGTACTAATGACCGTCATTGAATGCCACAGTCATGCACAACCCCTCCGAGGGAGTCCATTATAGTGTCTGAAATACTGTCAGCTAAGTGCAAAGACGTTTCTGAGTTGTTCATTGCCAAAGCAAGTGACAGTGCAGTTGTGTTCAGCAGCTACTTTTCAAAGAATAGGAATGGAAGGTGGAGAGTTTAGGGCGCAAAATTTAATCTATACAGGAAATCTCTTAAAGGCCTTGCTTATGTACTACTAGCTTTTCCTTACCCGGCATTGCCCGGGTATTTATTTATCCCAAGACATGAAAAGGAATGAATTCTACCAATCAGCTCAGTGACCCCGAAACCTATGGACTCAACACCGATGTCAGCCGTTTTCGACCATTTTCACGTGGGGCCCCCCATGTACCTCCACCACCGGGGGTACTAGGGGGGGCCTGACCCCCGCAGTGTTTGTCGCCAGGCCACAAGGCACGTGTGTGCCGAGTTTGGTGCCAGTCGGTCCAGGCGTTCCAGCAGGACATGGAGGATGTTTTGTTTCACACCCCTTCTCACCCCCCACGCCCGGGGGGCTGAACGCAGACTCCAACGGCATCGGGAGTGTCGCCGCTCATCTCAGTGACCCTGGAAATGATGGATTCAATGTTGATTTCGGCCATTTTTTACGATTTTCACTTGGGGCCCGCTGCACACTCCCACCCCCAGGGGCACTAGTGGGACCTTCCCCCCGCAGTGTTGTTGGCCAGGCCGCAAGGTTTGCGCATGCCAAGTTTGGTGGCAATCGCTCAAGGCATTCCAGGAGGGCATGGCGGACGTTTTGTTTCGCACCCCTTCTTGCCCCCCACGCCAAGGGGGAACTGAACCCAGACTCCACTGGCGTCAGGAGCATCGCCGCTTGTCTCGGCAACCCCAGAAACTACAGATTCCAAGCCAATTTCGGCCGTTTTCAACCATTTTCACATGGGGCCCCCTGTGCACCCTCACCCCCAGGGGCGCTAAGGGGGCCTGACCCCTGCAGTGTTTGTGGCCAGGCCGGAATGCTTGTGTATGCTGAGTTTGGTGCCAATTGGTCTAGGCGGTCCAGCAGGGCATGGCGGACGTTTTGTTTCACACCCCTTCTGGCCCCCCACGCCAAGGGGAGCCGAACCCGGACTCCAATGGAGTTGGGAGCGTCGCCACTCATCTCGGCAACCCTGGAAACTACGGATTCCAAGCCAATTTTGGCCGTTTTCGACCATTTTCACGTGGGGCCCCCTGTGCACCCCCACCCCCGGGGGTGCTTGGAGGCCCCGCCCCCTGCAGTGTTTGTGGCTAGGCCACCAAGGCTTGCGCATGCCGAGTTTGGTGGTAATCAGTCCAGGCATTCCAGCAGGGCATGGCGAACGCTTTGTTTTGCACCCCTTCTGGCCCCCCACGCCAAGGGGGGGGGCCAAACCCGGTCTCCACCAGTGTCGGGAGCGTCGCCGTTTGTCTCAGCGACCCAGAAACTACTGATTCGATGCCAATTTTGGCCGTTTTCGACCATTTTCACATGGGGCTCCCTGCCCACCCCCACCCCTGGGGGCGTTAGGGGGGTCTGACCCCCACAGTATTTGTTGCCAGACCGCAAGGTATACACACGCCAAGTTTGGCATTAATCGGTCCAGGCGTTCCAGGAGGGCATGGTGGACGTTTCGTTGTGCACCCCTTCTCGCCCCCCACACCGAGGGGGGCCGAACCCAGAGTCAAACAGCATCGGCAGCGTCACCGTTTGTCTCGGCAACCCCAGAAACGACAGATTCGACACAGATGTCGGCTGTTTTCGATCATTTTTATGTTGCAACCCCTGCGCACTCCCACCCCCAGGGGTCCTAGGGAGGTCTGACCCCACCTCCCAGTGTTTGTCGCCAGGCCGCAAGGTGTATGTGTGCCAAGTTTTGGTGTCAATCACTCCAGGCGTTGCAGAGCCTATGCGGAACATACGTACACACAAACGTACACACAAACCCACGTATACACAAACACACCCATGTTCTCTTTTATATATATAGATGTACTGTGATACATTGGTAACAGTCACAAAGATGTATAGTATTGTATTATAAAGAGTTTAAAAAGCTATACAAAGAGTTTATAAAGGTATATAAAGCTATAAACCTTTTGAAAGCAACGTCTTATGCAAGCCAAGAAGATTCTGGTTTCAGTAAATATTTAATTGTTTACCTCCATTATTGCTCATATTGACTTTGATTACTCATATTGAGAAGGTCAAGATGAATGCCTTAAGGTCTATTACCGTAGTTTGCATTTGTTGCAGGGCTTAATTTGGGCCAGAATTTACCATAGTACAGCCTTTCAAAGGCTGAACTTATTTTAAGTTATGGGCCCAGGACATTAAAAAGCCTTGTATTCCTATTGATAGCTAAACAAAGAAGATACAGTACCTACCAGCTAGAAAAGTGATTTTCAAAAGTGATTTTCAACAAAGAAGATACAGTACCTACCAGCTAGAAAAGTGATTAAAGTGATTTAATCTCACAGCACACCAACAGGCATTAAAATTGTTAAGGCACATCACATTGCTGGTGGGGAGCTCACATCCCTCAATGGCCCTACTGATAAATTACCCTCCCCCAAACTCCTGCAGCACACCTGGGACTCATTCATGGCACACCAATGTGCTGTGGCACACTGGTTGGAAATTGCTAAGCTAGCAGCTTTTCAGGTTTCCCTTTAATTTCTCACATGCATTTTTGACCTGCTACAATCACATTTTTTCCAGTGTCATTTTTGCATATGGAATCTTTCTCCTCAATGTTCCATAAGTGATGAATTCCAAAATTTGACATACAATGCCACTTGGTTATTAACTCCTTAAAAATAACAGGATGAGAGACACCGTGGTCCCTTTACACATCAAGAATTAGCATGAGAACAACCAGGACACAGTTCTAGATTTTAGGGAAATATTGAAACAGAATACAGGTAAAGTGTCCCTTGTGTATACAGGGTGATTTCCAACTGAGGAGGGAATTAAAAGAAACCCAACATCCTTAAATGTGATCCGGATAAGGGTTGGAAGATGCCAGATATATTTCTGAATCAAGCTGGTATAGTCATGTCCAACACCCAGATCAAGGTGGTCCAATTTTTAATACTACACCAGCGCCATCTCTTGACTGTACCAACACTGAAGTAATTGGCCAATTGGCTGTCACGGCCAATTACTTCCAGGTTCATTGCCATCAAAGTCACTCAGCAGGCTCAATAGGCAGAGGAAGCAGTGGGTGAGGCAGAACTTTTTGAACTCCCTTCTGCACCATTCCAGCTTCTTTTCCATTCCAGCTGGCTTACTCCAAAAGAGAAGCCAGAATGGTGTGGCAGAGAGATTAAAAATCTGTTGAAGCAGGAGGAGGGGATGGGTGGTGGGACTTTTCAAGGGCCACCAAAACAGGCCTCGTGGGCCCCATGTAGCCCCATTGGTGGTGGGTTGGAGCACCCCGACCTAGATGGAAAACCATCTGGGCCGTCAGGTTGCAATCCTATACATATCCACCTGAGAATAAGTCACATTGAACTCAGTGGTCTTACTTCTGAGTAGGCATACATAGGCCCAGTCTGATTATAATTTTTAAACCAGGCTATTTTTAAGGGATTAATGCTGTAACTGAAATGTCTTTAAAAATATGATTTTATTTTTTAAAAATCAGATATCTTAAAATAATCAGTTTGTAGCCATCTTTTTAGAACTACATGAACTTTGCAATTACATAATTTAAGTATTCCATCTATGGTAACATCTGGAGCTTGAAAACACGGAGGAGAAATTGCCAAAAAAGGGTACCAGTAAACCAGGAAGGCTACTCCTTAGCTTGAGGCCCATTCACAAGGAGGAGATTTGAAACTTGTTTAATGAGAGCCAAAAACAGAATGAAAAACCTGTTTTTAAACTAAGGTCATGACAGATGCTCATGTGTCTACATGTCTCATGATCTTTTTAATCATGAGACATATCAACATGCTAGGAGACAATTACCCTTCCTATTGAAACACAAATGCTATATTCCATTTTGGCTTTCTTTTTCTGTAAGTGTTCTAAAAGTTATTCATACCTTGACTGTCAAGTCATGGTTAATTGTATAATAATGGATCGTTCATTGTTTCAAAAGTCATTAATACCTGTGTTGGCAGCCCAATCCTATGAGCGTGTTCCATCAGTGTGCTGCCAAAGTACCAGTGAGAAGGCCGGAGCCTTCCTATGTGTGTCACTGGATTGCTAGTCACCTGCCAAAACAGGTAGCCTATGGGGGAAGATAGGAGGAGTGAAGAGGGCAGGACTAAGGCAGGTAGGGGTGAAAATGTGCAAAGAGAGGGGAGGAATGAGGCAGAAGACTGGGAGGGATGGCTCTGGCGGGGATGACTATTCTCTCTCACAGCATCCTTGCCCCCTCTCTCCTTGGCCTTGCACTAGCGATTTTGCTGGCACAGTTCCAAGAGCCCTAGAGCCCAATCCTATGCATGTCTGCTCAGGTGTAAGTCTCATCGTAGTCAATGGGGCTTCCCCTCAGGTGTGGATAGGATTGCAACCTCATAGTGGAACAAGAGGTTTATGGATACAGGGATTTAAATTCCCTTTCCCTTCTGAAATCCTCCCAATCCACCACCACGTTGAATACACCACACACCTTTTTGAAAACATGGAGGAGAAATTGCCAAAAAGAGTACCAGTAAACCAAGCTACTCCTTAGCTTGAGGACCATTCAGGGGGAGCTGCACCAGCAGGGAGGGGAAGATAGGATTAGTGAGCCTCACAATATAGTCCTATGGAAAACTAATATGACAGTGCCTAAGGACATTAATGCTCACCAGCTGGTATTATACTGATCTAACCAATTAAAAATATATGTGCACGGCCATTATGTTTTATTGTGCAATTGCAAACAAGGGCTGGAGGGCAGGAAGGTGGAGTTGCAGAGTCTGTTGTACTAGCATTTCCCTTATCAAGGTGCCTTGTTCAGCAGTCACCTAATTTTGCATGCATATGTCTGGGGGTGGGAAACCAAGGAAGACTGAGGATTTTGTCGGTGTACCACCCACCCCATTGCTCAACAGTTTCTCCCCTTGTCATGCAGGGTGTCATTTAGAAGAAATGTGTATTCTAATCTGTGTTATTGATTTGCATCACTTCACTAAAAAAATCATATTTCAAAAGAGAAACAAAATCAGCATGTTTGGGTTAATGGTTCTTTTATTGAGAATTTTGCCTGTTATGGAAACAAGATTATTAAAATAATTTCAGATGACCCGGAAAGGAGCAGCAGCCAGGATGACAAATGAGAAAGCTCTTGTCTTGTTGAGACAATATATGTGAGACCTTGAACATTTGAAATGTGCTACATAAGTGCTAAGCATTACTATCATCACCACTGAACGGGTGTGGGTTACATAGTCTAATTTTTGACATCAAATAATTACTCATAAAGGGTAGTACCTGGGACAAGCAGATTGTATTCTCAGAAGGAATGACATTAATTACTGGCACAATCACATATCCACAAGGGGATGGTTGTTGTTTAGCAACTTATTTGTATCTACTGTAATTTGTACCAAAGCTCAGATTTTATAAGTATAAAGCAAGGCATTAGAGGTATTGATCAGATCTCTCATATCTTGACATTTCTTTTAAAAAGCAGCAAGGACTAAGGAGGGGATGTTGGATTAGGGCTATACTGCTTGAGGGCATTTTCTAACTCTTCCTGTGCTATTTTCCAAAAGTAAATGTGTTTTCTGTTGAAAAAGAGAAATAGCAAAAAGCAACTGTAGGGTGGGGTGATTTACATAAAGAAAAATGATATGGGAGGAAATATTCCCAATTCTAGCAGCATAGTCCTGATCCAATTGCTGTGCCCATTGTGACTACTTTTAAAATTAATTGTTGGGAGATCCTAACGATTTTATAAGTGACAAGAGATGGGAGATCCAAGTATGTTTTTTCAGCATCTTCTCTACTTTAGCCTTTTTATGGTGGTGGTGGAACAATAACATCCATAATGCAAGGTTCTATACTGGAAGTAGACCTTCAGCAGACTTTTGGATAAAGTATCTGGGTCCACTGAGAGTGCAATCCTAATCTGGCATTGCGCTGGTACAGTGCTCTTGCCCAGACCAGCACTGTTGCAAACGTGCCATAAGGTGTGTCTGTCCCACGGAATCAGTCACTGGGACAGCACAAGCAGAAGCGCTGGCGCATGGGCCCTGTTACACCCATCAGCTGCGCCAGTCAAGCGCTGGCATAGCGTTGCCAGAGGCATAACAGGGCCATGGGTGGAGGTGGGACATGGCCATTAGGCCATATCCAGACCCCCGAACCTGGGTTGGGCAGCCCTGATTCAGGCTGCTCCTGGCCACGTGACTTGCACCTGCTATTTTGCTGGCGCAGATTCGAGGAGTTCCATTAGACTGGCTGGGGCTTACCTCTGGGCAAAGGGAAAATGCCCCACACTGAGCCGCTTCTGCATCCTAACATGCTGGAATAGCAGGCGTGGCTATTCCTGTGCAGGTTAGGATTGGGCTGTGAATCTCCGCATCTGTCAGAAATGGCTGCCCTATGAATACTAGCAATGACCCATCTAGCTTTGCTGCTGATATCTCAAGTCAACTTATAATATAAAGTATGTTTGGACCACTCTCGGAGTCAGAAAGGCCAGAACACAGATGTGCGCCATCCTCCCTGAGAGTGGTCCAATTTTTTTTTTATTTTGAAGAATTTATACCCCGCCTTTCCCACGCCAAAGCAAATGCCCAAGGCGGCTTACACGGGCAGGCTAGTCTAAACCACCATTTTTCAATGGGGTTTTTACAAAACTTTGCTGGCCTGACTGTGCCAGCCCAACTCCAGGTTAGGACTGTGCCCTCAGTGTTGTATAGATGGGATGCAAAAGCCCATGAGCAGAAGGACAGTTGCCAATTGACACTTTCCAGCACCGGGTTAAGGGCAATGCCACTGTGAGATGAACAAACATTCCCTTACCTTGAGGAGGCCTCCATGACTGCTCCCCAACTGCAGGATGCAGCACATGTCCCATCGGACCACTTTGTGAACTTCATGTTGAAAAGTGATATATAAATACTGTTGATTGATTGATTGATTGGTTGGTTGGTTGGTTGGTTGATTGATTGATTCATTGATTCATTCATTGATTGATTGATTGGCACAGCTATGTTAGTGCAGGAAAGCTGATTAGGATTGTGCCCTGTAACACTGTTTGCAAATGCTAGTTCAAGAATTCACGTAGTGAGTGCTGGCAGTCGGTTGCTGAGGACCCTGGGGAAATGTGCTGTGCTGAAGCCTACATGGCCCCACCTACTTCCTGACAGTGTGTCAGGACAGGAGCTATCACTTCCACTCAGGATCAGTCTGGCCAGGTGGGCCCTCTAATGGGCATGGGAATCTTAGCCAGTGCCTGAACTGCATTCCTGCATGCAGGAATACTATCATAGATAAGTCCAAAAGTTGTTCTAAACGTTCCTTTTTTCTGTGCAATGCTCCAGTAAAGGTGTAAGACATCCTTTCTATGCAGATAACATCTCCTTTCATATACAGAACAGGAAGACACCTTCTTTCACATACTGGAAAACACCTCTGGATCCACCCTAACAACATCACAGTTTATTTATTAGCTACCTCAATCAAAATATGTTCTTGTGGGAGTAAAGTTTCATGTTAGTCCATATTGTATGTGCAACCGTGCAACCCTATGCATATCTAACTCAGATATTTACTTATTTCCAGATAAACATGTACAGGATTGTAGCTTAATTTATAAAGACTCTAGCATTAATCTTTCCATTAGGAAAAGTATAAATATTGTAAAATGTGAGTAGGAGAGCTTCTGTTTCATTTCAGTGAATGGGAATGCAATGAGGCATGGGGGTGGGGGTGGGGGTGGCTCAATGTATTTGTACATAAGTTTAAAAAGATACTTGTTCTCCTATCCACTTTGCAAGTGGTTCCCAAACTGTGGGTTGCAACCAGTGATGTCATTCAGGGGGAACTGACCAGAACGGGCGTTCCGGATCCTAACGGGCTCCGTGGCTGGTTCCGGGTTCCCAACAAGTGCCAATCAAAAGTGAGTTCCTGTTCCTAAATCATTTGAATGACACCACTGGTTGCAACCCACTGGTAGGACCCAATTTCAAGTGGGTAGTGAAGCATCTAGAGCAGCCAATATTGAAATATGGAAAGATGGGATGCTGGAAAGGGGAAGGGCTGTTTCTTTCTTTGGCTTGTATCAGGGTTGTATATAGGCTTTTTCTGATTCACTTTCTTTTTGGGAAATGGCTAAAAAATAACCCAACTTATTCCTGCATTCTCAGGAAATCAGCAGACTCTGGCATCACAATGACAGCACTGGCAGCCATGACATCACTTCTGGTGGGTCCCAGACAGCTTGTCATTCTAAAAAGTGGGTCCCAGTGCAAAAAAGTTTGAGAACCTCTGCACTATGCAGTTCACTAGGCATGTGGGGGGGGGGAAGCTTAGTTTAAGTTCTATGAATAGAACTAACAGTTTTAATTTTAGAAGAAAACGCTTGAAGAATACTTTTCCCCCAGAAACATCTTCAACATAATTTCTGGTGTTCCATTACTGTACTGATTATTAGTACCTAAGGCTCAAAGTGGACATTATGTAATGGAAGCGTATGCTTCGGATACTCTTTTTTTTCTCCTTCACCAAAAGCACCCATGGGACTGATCTAGATGGGGACTGCAATCTTATACACAGTGGCCTGGGAGTAAGTCCCACTGAATTTAATGGCCTTACTTCTGAGTAGACATGCACAGGATTGCCCTATGATACTGTGGTACAAGGTTTGTTCTCTTTCCTGCATTTTCCTGATAATACAGTATTTGTCCCTGAACATGTGATTTTCTGCAAATAGACAGCAAAAGATATCAAGCGGCTTCTTTTTTTACATCTTGAAGTGCTAACATGCTACTGATGAATCTAAGTCCAAAATAGTATTTGTTGGTCCAAAAGAAGGAAGTGAACTTTACTTCTTACTCATCACTTCCACTCTTCTTTTGTGGTAAAAAAAATACAGGACTGTCTTTCAAAGTAGAAGCCCTTTTCTTAATAACTGTACTGTTTAAAGGGCTGTGCAAGACAACAATATAGAATTTTCCATTTGCTCTTGGAAAATATTGGTGTGATGCAGGATGTAAAATCAGAATCAGCTGTGTTGTACAGCAAGCATTCCTCTCAGCAAAGAAAAATAGTACATACTGCATTCTTGGGAAAAGATGAAATAATAAAGCTGCAGTCCTATACAAACATTCCTGGGAGTAAGTGCCATTTAATACAATGGGACTTACTTTAAGTTGACATGCATAGGATTGCACTATCAGTCTCATAACCACAGGTAAAATGACTGTTCACGATAATTAATTGTGGACAAGCCATTTCTATAACCCAATACAGTTTGCAGCGTACATTTGTTTTTCTTTTGCAGATACTTGGGGTTTGTTTATTTATTTACGGTATTTCTACCTTGCCTTTCTCCCCAAGTGACCCAAGGCAGCTTACAAAGATAATTTCAAGAAATACAAAAATACACACGTCACTGTTAAAAACACAAATCATACATAAAAAAACATCAAGAATATCTTAAAATGGCAATAAAATATTAATACAATAAAGCATAACAGCAGCAGTGGTAGCAATCTTATAAAAATCCCAAGCCTCTTAAACCCAGATGTCTCAGATTATATGGCGCCAGCTTTTAAATTTTTCCAAGATCCTTTTGTGTGTGTTTTCAGCTGAACACATTCCCAGCACTGGATTTGTTACTGAGCTTTTAATTAATCTGTAACTATGTCACTTTAGTGGGGCAATTCATGTGTGTGGGTAAAGATTCTTAAAAGGTTTTGAAGTGGGTAAGTAATGCTTTGTGTAGTCTAGGTCATTTAAACATGTACAAAATTATTCTGTAGGACAGAGGACATGGCAAATTATTTCGACATTGCTTCTTAGTGTTGCAAAATTCACAATAGCCCTAAAAGGGAGGTTACGATGATTCACATTTTTGCATTGATATGTTGGATGAGCAATTCTTAAGACTGAGCTGTCAGGAAGCTGTGTAAAGTAATCCAGCTGTAAGGGAAAACCTCTTGTTCCAGCTTGCTTGTTCATGTTTTTCGTGTATCAATCGCGTCCCTGCGTTGTCAGAGGTAAGATTACTCTATCATGCAATAATTGGATATTTGTATCACAGATCTTATTTCTGAATTGAGTGGATGTTTTCATTGATCCAGACCCCTAGTCATTTGACAAAAAGGCTGCTCAGAATGAGGCAAACATCATTATGCAATATAGTTGTGACACAAATTTAAAAAAGCAGAGTGTTCTTTTACAAGAAATGCTCAAAATTTTGCTTTTAAAAGGATGACTCATAGGTTTGGATTTTGCTGCTTTTGGAAACGTATTTGCCATTTTTAAGCTTGTGCAATTGCCTCATGAATTTTTGGGCAGACATTTTGATGTATTGCTCATTTTGTTTGCAAAGGTTTGATTCCAGCTTACAGATGGGCTGGGTGCTAAAATGAGCCATGCGACAGTAAGTTCATGATGAGCACTCCTAAAATATGCCAGAAAATAGTAGAGCTTTTGGCAGGGAAGGAAGCTCTGAGCAGTTTACACTGCCTCATACTGAGTCAGAACCTTGGTTTATGGTAAGTATTGAATAAACTGTCTGGCAGTGACTTTCCATGATTTCAGGAAGAGGTCTTTCATATTTTTATAGGTTTTAATATTAGTACTGGGTAGTGTTTTATGGCATGTGTGTGTTATGTATTTCTGTAGTGTTGTGTTATTTTTCTGTTCTGTGTGTGTTCTGGGTATTTGTTTGAAATAAATAGAAAAAAGAAAAATGTGTATTTGTCAAACTCTGTTACACCTATTGTCAGAACAAAGAAAAAAATGCTTTGCTGTACCTGCAACTTGGGATTGCACCAACGTTATTAAAAGGAAGAAGAAGCATATCTAATTCATTTATGCTCAGAGAAAACTCAATATCATAATTACCTCCCCACAGTCCTGAAGCAAAACGTACACACAGCATAGCACTAATAGTTTGGGGTGAGGCATCCCTGGCTCTAACCAGTGCTCCCATGGTAACATATAGACTTCTATGTGATTTAATGAAATCAAATATCTCCTTTAGTGGAGGAAGTTGTTGTTGTGTGTAGCTTTCCAATGCATATTACCTATGATACCACACTGCTAAGAGTTGCTTGAAAAACCAGTCAGATTTGGCTAATATTGAAAGCACACACTTGAATAAAAATATAAAAACAGATTAGGGCAGAATATTTGCAGAATATCTCCATGCAGTAGAAAATGGAACAGTACCTATATAACATAGAAGAGTTGGAAGGAGTCTTGGAGGTCATCTAGTCAAACCCTTTGCTCAGTGCAGGAAACTGCTGCAGAATGCCTGGCAGGATGCCATATAGTGTCTGTTTGAAAATCTCCAATGAGGGAGAATCCACTACTGCACAAGGTAGACTGCTCTAGTGTGGGACAGTTCTCTCAGTTAGGAAATTCTTCCTCATGTCTAGCTTAAAATCCTATGCACACTTACGAATAAGCCCATTCATCTTAGTGAGGCTTACTTCTGAGTAAGCATGCATAGGATTGTGCTATAAATCTACTTCCCTGTGATTTCAACCCATTGGTTCTAGCCTCATAATAGAACAGATCTGCTCCTCCTTTCCTATGACAGCTCTTCAGAACTTGAAGATGACTATGGTGTCTCCCCATAGTCACTTCTTCTCCTGGCTAAACATACCCAGCTCTTTTAGGCATTTCTCATAGGACTTGGTTTCCGGACTAATCACATTTGTTGCTTTCCTTTGAACCTGTCCCAATTTATCAATGTCTTTTTTTTTTAAATGTGGTACGTCGAACTGGATGTGGTATTCCAAACGAGGTCTGACTACTGACTGCAGAACAGAGTGGAAATATTGCTTTTCATGATCTGGATTCTATACATCTGTTGATACAGCCCAGCACATCAAACAGCAGAGTGGAATTCCTGAAATACTCTCAGCATCTGATATCATTGCTGCAATGGACAACAGAGATGAATTCTCAGAAGAATCCAGACTTAAACATTCCGTGTCAGCTCTCCTGACTCCCCAGAATGACCATTGTGCCAATCTTAATAATGCACTGAGTCCAATAACAGAAGAAAAATGCAAACCTATTCAAGGGTGAACCAGATAATAATAGAGGATGTTGGTGAACAAACAGAAAACCCAACCGGGATATTTCAACAGATTGAAAGGGAGTGGATACTGCATAAACTAATGCTGCAAAAAAGGAGATAATAAATGGAACACAACTGCAAGTTTTGAATAGGCTCAAAAGTGATTTGGATGTAAAGAGCATTAAAAGAGTATTTGGTGTCTGTTTCCTCACATGCAAATTCTTTCAGGAGGAAGTCCCATTATGTCCAACGATGGTTACTCCCAAGTAAGTATGCATGATGTGGAATGGGATCCCCTTTATTTTTTCTTTGGTTGTTTAGATTTCTGGGTTCTGATTTAGGGTCATTGTGCTATGGGGTTGCTACTCCTGACTGAAGCTAGTCCTGAGGATTTTATGTGTGTTAATTGCACATTAATTAATCTGAAAGGGACTAAATCACCTGCTACTTGCTGAAGACTAAAAACAAACAAACCATAAGAGATCCACTAGAGAGGCCAGTTGAAGAGCTGGCAACTTAGAGCACAATCCTGTTCTTTGTGCCAGCTCAGGAGTGTTGCAAACATGCTGTAAGGAACATTTGCACCAACTCAGGACTTGGAGAGGCCAGTGCATGTCCACATGCTGGCCTCCCTGTGCCACTTCTAGACCAGTGCCAGGTAAGTTTAGATAGGCCGAGGGCAGCCAGCATGGGGTGTTGGGGAGGGTGGGGAGAGGGCAGACTGGGGTATGGGAGGGTTTGCCTATGGATGGAGGGTGGGACCTGTGTCTGACATTTAGGCTGTATCTTAACACTTTTCCCCGGCCCAGATGACCTTACACGGGCCCTTGGATCTGTGCTCACAATTTCACTGGTACAGATCCAAGTAGCTCTGTTGGGGATGCTGCTGTGCAACATGGGGTAAGGGGAATTAATTCCCCTTACTCTGAGTTGTGCTGCAGCCAGCCATAACCCTGCACTGGATATGGGGCAAGCCAGCAGGCCGGATCCTTATTCCAGCATGGACTACGATTGGGCTGTTAGTTTGAATATGTCCCTTACATATTAAGCCACAGAGCAATGGCAATAACCACTGTGGTGAATGTAAAGCCTAATTTCAATCAGGAGTCACTTAACCTTGGAACCTCTTTTCAATAGTCATTAACACCATTTTTTATGTACTTTGAATATGTGACTGTAAAGAGGGATTGTGCCCTTTGACCCCATTTCTGACCTCTGTACGTTAAGCTGAACCTCTTAACAGAGTCTATGAAGGTACAGTTTGTAACATTATTATTATCACCACAGGAGGTGGTGATGGCATCTAGTCTAGATGCCTTTAAGAGGGGATTGGACGGATTTCTGGAGGAAAGGTCCATTGTGGGCTATAGGCAATGATGGATTGTGCAACCTCCTTACAAAGGTGGTGGGCTACTTCAGAGTACCGGGTGCAAGGGAGTGGCAACAGGATCCAAGCATTTTGTTGTCTCATGCCTCCTTGGGGCACCTGGTGGGGCCACTGTGAGATACAGGAAGCTGGACTAGATGGGCCTTTGGCCTGATCCAGCAGGGCTCTTCTTATGTTCCTATGTTCTTATTATTACTGATTTAATGTAGCCTGCTGATTGGTAGTTTAATTGTTCTATGTTATTGTTATATTAACTACAGGGTGGGACAAAGAAAAAGGTAACCAAAATGCTTGTGTCATTTATACACTATACTATCCCTGTTAGGGCTATCGTATGATTGCATATTCTTCAGTGCAAAGCACATGTTCCATGCGATTGATTATGTGAATAACTATATAAGAGCACTGTTCTGGTGTTACACCATTGATCAGCAGACCAATGTTCGTGCAAAGCTCTAGTGTTTGAGGAATTGGCATGAAACTTCTGTCTTTCTGTCTTTCTTTCAACATTACCCAAAGAAATGTATCATTACATTCTTCATTACATTCTTCGAGGTGGATAAGGAAAGTCAGATCCTCGAGAACTTTCTCCAACATTCTGTGGCAGGCGTAATATTAGTAATAGTAAATCTTAAAATTTTATAAA